>BSBK01001791.1:0-182939 GCA_027943335.1 Chamaecyparis obtusa | reverse complement strand
ATATATATATATATGTATATATATATATATATACATATACATACATATATATATATATATACATACTCACACATATATATATACATATATATATATATATATATATATATATGTATATATATATATATACATATATAGATATATATACACAGACACAAACATATATATAGACATAGACATAGACATAGACATATATATATAGTGAGTAGTATGTGTATATATATATATATATATATATATATATATATATATATATATATATATATATATATATACACACACACATAAATACAAATATATTTACATATATACATTCACATATAGATAAACATATTTATAATTGAAATTAAAAATATATATAATGGTAAAATTTAATTTAGTTAGAATTTTATATTTAATTTAATTTTAATTAACAAATTATATTTAACTTTATTTTAAACTTATATCAATTTATAGAAAATATTTATAACTAGTACCTAAAATTGAGGGTGGTACCAAAGAGAAATATGTCATATATATGGTAAATAAAGGACAAAATGACATTTTTTTCTAATTTATAAATAATAAAACTTTAGAAGGGGAATTGTATTGTTTAATTTGATATTTCAAATATAAAATATAGGTAAGAAATGAATATTTTAATATAAAATAATATTTCACTAATAAATATGTTACTTTTTTTAATATATCTTAATTTTTAAACAAAATTTAATTTTTAAGAAGTATTAAAAATATATATTTTAATTTATCATCAATATAACTTATATGGAAGGAATTAAAAACTATGCATATATTCTCATGTTTGTTAAAAATCTTTAAGTTTCACTTTCCAATCTTTACATAACTTTTACATACTAATATTGAGCTTGTCACTTAATGTATTACGTGGCTTCAAATTTTAATGAATTCTAGATCCAACATTGAAAAATGAAATATTTTTGTACTTTATAAAAAATTCTATATTTATCTTTTTTAATAGACAAGACGATTAGATAGAGTAGAACAGGTTTGGAGGCTTGGTTCTTTTGGATCATTTTGTATGTCATTCTTGTTCGAGAGCTTATAGTGTTCTTGGTTCATTCACTTGACTAGCTTCACTCTATATTTGGAAACTCTCTTGAAGCTAACATATTTTGAAGTCTCCTTTGTGGATCTAGTGGTATGAATGCAGGCCCTAGATTTTTGTGAAAGTACAGAGGTGAAGCCAAAACTGTTGGTTCATGGACATGGAGGTAATGCTCAATGAGCTAATCTACAAAATATGGGATTTGAGGTCATTTTTGCTTCCATTACTATTTATCAGTTTCTTGAAAATTATATGTGGTTGTATTTGGTGGTTGTCAAGTTCCTTTTCTATTAAGTGGCTTTTTCATGGAATTGATCTGCTCCTTCAGAAAATTGATTTCACATTTTCTATGGGTTATGATCTTTTCTTCTCCAAAATCTAGACCATTTTTCTTGCTTTGTGAGGATCATAATCTCTTCTTCACTATGATCTAGGTCATTTTACTTCCTTTTAGAAGATTATGGTATCTTCACCCCTATGACCTAGGTACTTTTTCTTTCCTACAAGGTTATTCATGATGGATTGGATTGTCGATTTTGGTGTTATGGTTAATCCAAGTGAGGAGATAGATTTGGACTTTGTTGTTTTATTTTATTTAGATATTTTCTACCACTTGGTTCTTCCAAGTGGGGTGTCATCTTGGGAACTGTCTGCTACATTTTAGAGTCTATTCAAGTGGTGACATTACCTTTTTCTTTCTTAATCCTTTTGTAGTTGGATTTAGATTTGGTTTCTACAAATCATGGAGGTTAAGCTTTACTTTTCTTCTTTTTATTGGAGGGCTTTCCTAATCAAGAAAGGTATGGTTGCATAATGATTAGTGATTAGTGAAGATTCGTTGTATTGTAAGTACTTTTATCCATGTACAAAGCGGGCTCTTCTTCTTTTGTGCTTGCTTCAGCCTATAAATCTAGTTTCTCTTGGGTAACTCTATTTTCTTTTATGGTTTCTACATTTTCCCCTTAAACATTTAGGTAATTTTCTCTCCCTTTCCATTCCAATGATCACATTTGTTCATAATAGTTTTACACAAAAGGTTTTTGGGTGCCTTTCTAAATTCTAAGGTTTTCTTGTACTGCCTCATATGTACCTTCTCACCTGCTCTACAAAGAATGTGTTTATTGATCTAGACCTGTAAAAAAAGATTTTTGGGGGGTGGAATGAGATTTTTGATATTGCAGGAATTGGAACTTCTAAAGTGGTCTATGATAGTTTTTTTGTAGAGATATCTCCAATAAACATTTCAGAGATGTCTTTTAAAACCCTTTAAATTTTTTTTATTGGCTCATTCTCTAGTTATTTTGTCTAATATTTCTTTGAGTTGCTAGATGGTTTTGTTTTTGTGGTTTCACTAATTGTGAATTCTTGTGTCTTGTCTACCTATGATGTTTTTTCATAAGAGTTTAAACCCATCAATGATTTCTGTAATAAGCAAAAGTTTCACCTTTATTTTACACTTAATCTATCAAGAAAATATTCCAGAGAAATTATCTTATTTCTAGTATTTAAAATACTCTAGAGTTTTTGGAAAGGAACAATTAAGATTTTACATTGAATTTCGAAGCATCTAAATTATAATATGTAAATATGAGTCATCGATTCAATCATTTTCAAATAAAAATCTTATTAAAAACATCCATTTTATCAAATACAACAAACATTTCAAATTTCAATTACATCAAATTTGATTGCACATCTTTAAATTCCTTTCTCTATCAAAACAATATATACGTTTCAAAAACTTTCCTTTAAATCATGCTATTTTATTTATATTCTACCAATTAGCTATAGCATACCTCATAACTTGATGTTATTATGCGGTGGGAAACTCTTCTCTTCTGGCACCTCATTTTACTCCTTCCGAAGGCCGCGTATTCTGGTGTTTCTTTTCCTTACGCAGTCAACTATTTATATCAACCATCTCCTTTATCTGCCTACTGAACATATCCGCCACGAATTATCTGTTGCTTCTTTTCCTTACCCAGTCAACTTCGGGGCCTGCGGAACATAATGGATCACCGATCTACTGCAGGTAAACGAAGTGCGTCGTTGTGACTTTTTAGATCAAAGCCAGGTGTTAACATTTTATTTAGTTTTTTCAATTCGGTACGATGGTGTTTATCGCCATAGAATAATTGTATTATTTTGTTTTCTTCAGATTCAAGCCTTACCAGATCCGCTGGTCTTGTAGGGAGCGGAAACGTGAGGAGCACTTCCAGAAAATGGAAGCCAACTGAAGCTCAAAAGAGAATATAGTCACAGTCTGAATAAAGACATTCTAAATATGACATAAAATATGACATTAAATAAAATGGAAGCTTTTATTTACTCTAGGGTTTTATAGTCACAGTCTGAATAAAGACATTCTAAATTTGAAAGCGATGTAACTTGTGGTCCATTTTGAGATCATGTAGCGCTTGCACAAATTTTTCTATATGAATTTTTTTTTAAGAATGTAGCTTTGAGTTTTCTAAATATGAATGATATGAAATGTTAATGCATTGTTCAATACAGTTTTTTCTTTTTAGTATTGTTATTGGATGGTGTAATATTTTGGAGAATTCAAAATTTATAAAGAAACCATTAGATTAGATAGGTTTAATTTATTCATCTACTTTCTTATTGAAAGTAAGTTGTGGAAAGATAAAAAGAATGGCAATTAAATTTACAATAATACTGATAATCTTGATTGATAAAATTAATAGACAAGAGTTTACAAGAGATTTATAACTTTTTTTAATAAAGTTGAATGGAACAATTGTAATAGATCAATAAGAAATAAATTATTAAATAGAATCTAGAATTTCAAAACTAAATTAAATAAGATGCATACTATTAATTTGCATATAAGATAATAAAACATATTTGACATATTTATATTTATAATTTTAATTGAAATAATTAATATATATATATATCATGGTTAAAAGTAAAATTTAGATCCTAATATAAAAAAAATGTTAGTATAATAAAAAACTAGAATTGAAACCCTAACTTTCGTAAATAATACATAATTTTCAATTCGCTATGATGCTATTTACTGCAGTAGAATAGTTGCAAAACCAATGCAAATCGGATGCAACTGGGAGAGAAAAACACATGAAAGAGGAAGCACAATAATGTGTTATAGGAATATTCTGACTTGTCTTGCAAATTATGTGTGCTATATAATATTGTGTCAGATTTCTGAAGACCTGTAGATTTGCAAATTATATGTTCTATGTTTTATGAATAAGATCTCTAGCTCGCAGAATTCGTCTGTAGATCTGTCAGAAATCAAAACATTGGAATTATCCAGGAAATGAGGGTGCCGGCATGTGGTTTTGGTTTTCTGCAATGTAGGGTTTGATGGAGGAAGATACACACATACAATGTTGAGAACAGAGTAAACATAGATTTAAAAATATACTTTTATATTAATGTCTTGATTATAAATTTACAGAGATTTTCTGAGAGCTGCCAATGCTCACACTATCGCATATCTTGCAGAGACCGAGAATTTTCTGGACACACAAAACTGAGAAAAACATTCCTCTTCTATTTTCAAAATATTCTTCTTGAAGAAAGTTCTTGAATTGCCTGGAGAATAACCGATCGATTGAAAAAGTCAGAGAAAAACTATATAAAATACATTGCAATTAATAAGGTGGTTGGCAGAAGAAAAATGGTTGTCGCATGAGAGTGGTCGCATGATCGCATGAATAAAATAATGCTCATGCGATCATGCGACAAGAGTATAAGTGGGGACCCACGTGTATTGGAAATGAAAGCCAAAACTTTTAAGGTTGTCGCATGATCGCATAAACTAAATGAGAGTTATGTGATCATGTGAAAAGGTAAAGGGAGAGGGCCCCACACAAAAAGAAGATATCGCAGGTGCGCATATAAAATAAAATCAGGCAAACTTAAAGCAGTCGCATAAAGTGCAGGGCAAAAATATGAGGAAGTCGCATGATCGCAAGAGCTGAAAGCTAGCCTTGCGATCATGCGACAAGGCAGTGAAAGAAGGCCTACGGTAGGTGGGGAAGGACAACAGGGTACAGAAGGTAGTCGCATGATCGTAAGAGTGAAAATGAAGCCTTGCGATCATGCGACAAGGCATGTAGTAAATGTTGGTTGGTGGGAGAAGAAACCGTAGGGATAGGGAAGATTACAGGCTTTGCTTTGCTAGCTTCCATGTCCACAGGCATTCACGTTCTTCAACACTCCCCCTTAATCTTCACTGTTAAGTATGTCCGCAATGCCGATTTCTTCTCGTAGATGTTCAAAAATATTCTCTGCCTATGGTTTTGTGAAAATATCAGCTAATTGTTCATTGGACCTGTAAAACTAAAGATGAATGTCACTATTGTTGACCAATTCTCTGATGAGGTGATATCTTGTATCAATATGTTTACTTCGTTTATGGAATAAATGATTTTTAGATAAGGCTATTGCTGAATTGTTATCACAGTAAATTTTCGTAGATTCTTCTTGATGATGCCCCAAATCTGAAAGTACTCTCCTCAACCAAACTGCTTGACAAGATGCTGATGTGGCTACTACATACTTTGCTTCAGCTGATGAGAGAGTGATAATTGATTATTTCTTTGATGCCCAAGAGATAGCTCCGAAACCCAGATGAAAAATGTATCTAAAAGTGCTTTTTCTATCATCCATGCTAACTCCCCAATCACTGTCTGTATAACCAATCAGTTTGTAATCATTTGAAAAAGTATACAAAATTCCAAAATTCTTTGTTCCAACTATGTATCTCAAAATTCTTTTTCCAGCTTTGAAATGTGACTCTTTCAGTTTCTCCATGAATCTGGAAATAAGACTAACACCAAACATAATATCTGGTCTTGTGGGGGTTAAATACATGAGGCTGCCCACTAATCTTTTGAATAAAGTTGGATCTACACTTGGACCTTGATCATCCTTACTAAACTTCAAACCCAATGCAACCGGTGTAGGGGCTGGATTCACTTTTGTCATCTTAAATCTTTTCAACAATTCACCAGCATACTTGCTTTGACATATGAAAATTCCTTGATCATTTTGACTTACCTCCATGCCAAGAAAGTATCTCATGAAGCCTAAGTCATTCATATCAAATTCCTTTTTCATGGCTACTTTGAATGTATTAGTTTCCATATCTCCTGTGAATATCAAATCATCTACATATAAATAGACTATCAAAATTTCTCCTTCATCATTCACTTTGATATACAAATTAGGTTCATTCCCGCATTTACTAAAGCCATTATTTAAAAAATAGGAATCTATCCTGATGTACCATGCTCTAGGAGCTTGTTTCAAACCGTATAATGCCTTTTTCAATCTGCATACTTTATGTTCTTCTCCCAAAACTTCATAACCAGGTGGCTGACTTACATACACTTCTTCTTCCAAGATTCCATTTAAGAATGTTGATTTCACGTCTATTTGATAAACTTTCCATTTGTTTTGGGCTGCAATAGATAGGACCATTCTTATTATATCCATTCTTGCTACGGGTGCAAATGTTTCATTAAAATCTATACCTGGCTTTTGTGTAAAACCTTTTGCCACTAGTCTTGCCTTGTGCTTTGCAACTTTTCCATCAACATCATAGTTTGTCTTATAAATCTATTTTACTCCAATCACATCCTTGCCTTTAGGAAGTTCTACTAGATTCCATGTTTCATTCTTTTCTATTGACTATATTTCTTCATCCATGGCTGTAATCCATTTGTCTTCTTTTATAGCTTCTTCAAAATAGATTGGATCAACTTGTGTTAACAATGCAAAATCACAACAAAAATTAGCATTTTCATCTTCTTGAGTTTCATCATAAATTTCTCTAAGACTTCTTGTCTTCTTTGATGTGTTTATGGACCTAGACCTTAAAGATGCAAGTGTAGGATCAAAAGATTCACTGCTGTTATTATTTGTTGGGGCAGTGGGATTTGGACTGCTAGGAGCTCTTGAAGGTGTTCTAGGTGCATTTGCTTGTGTAGGTGGATTTGCAGCCTGAATTTTATCCTCTTCATTCTCTTGTAGAACACTAGGTGTGCTTGAATTTATTTTATCTATGCTATCATTCCATGCCTCTTCTTCAACAAATTCAACATCACGACTTATTATAAGCTTCTTTGTAATAGGATTGTACAGCTTATATGCCTTTCAGTGTTCACTATATCCCACAAATATGCATTTCTCTCCTTTGTCATCTAATTTTCTTCTCAACTCTTGAGGTATCAATGAGTATGCCACACATCCAAAAACTCTTAAATGTGATATGTTATGTTTCCTTTTTCTCCAAGCTTCTTCTGGAGTTTTATTTATCACTGCTTTTGTTGGACACCTATTCAAAATATATACTGAACATGCAACAGCTTCGGCCCAATATTTATTTGGTAAATATTTTTCCTTTATCATGCTACCTGCCATTTTCATGATTGTTCTATTCTTTCTCTTAGCTACTCCATTTTGTTGAGGTGTATACCTTGCTGTAAATTGTTTGTGTATGCCATTTTCTTTGGAAATTTTTTAAAATTCAGTTGAGACATACTCTCCACCTTGATCGATTCTCAATGTCTTGATAGAATACCCACTTTCTTTCTCAACTTTTACCTTGAACTCCTTGAAAATAGCAAATGTATCAGATTTGTATTTTAAGAAATAAACCCATGCCTTTCTGCTGAAATCATCAATGAATGTTATGAAATAAAGTTTTCCACTTATGGAAGGTGTTTGCATAGATCCACAAATGTCTAAATGCACTATCTCTAATGGCTATTTTTCTCTATATGATTCCCCAACCGGAAATGATTTCCTATGTTGTTTTGCCAATATGCAACTCTCACATGTGGTTTTAAGTGGCTCTATTTGTGACAACCCATAAACCATTTTCTTCTTGTATAACAGCTATAATCCATTGAAATTTAAGTGCTCAAGCCTTAAATGCCATAACCAAGATTCCTTTTTGTATGAGGCTTTAAAAGCTATTTCAGCAACCTTTTGCAAACCTTGTGGCTCTATTATTAATCCACTTTGAATTCTTAGTGGGAACATCCTGTTCTTTGTCATTTCTACTCTTGCAATTAGCCTATTGCTTGGTTTCTTATCTAGGATCACACATTCACCATTCTCAAAGTGTACTCTATAACCCTTTTGTCCCAATTGCCCAATACTTATAAGGTTGTGTTGTAATCCGAGAACATAGTAAACATCTAAAATTTGTTTATCTTTGCCTTGTTTTGTTTTTATGTTAATTGACCCTTTGCCCATAACTGAAACTCTTTGATCATTTCCCAATTTAACTTCTGATTTTACTGAATCATCCATTGTTGAAAACATTTCCTTCTTACAACTCATATGGTTACTGCATCCAGTATCTAAGAACCATAGTTTTTTAGAACTTTCTTTTGCTACATTGCATGCTATGAATATTGTGTCTTGTTCACTAGTGTTTGACTGATTTTCATTTGTGAAATGTGTCTTTTTCTTATTCAAATCATATTGCTTTTTCCTACATTCTGATGCATAATGCCCAAATTTTCTACAGTAGTGACATTGGATGTTAAATTTGTCATAACTTTCTCCTTGATGATGGCTTTGAGAGTGACTGCTCCCCCTTCCTCTTGTTGATGTAGAATGGGCATTTGGGCTTGATGGTGGTCTTCTACTTTCAAATTGTGTGTTTTGTCTTCCTCCCCTTGATGAAAAATGTCCTCTGCCTCTGCTGTTGTTTGATCTCCCTCTCGACTTGCCAAATGAGAGCTGAGTCTTGAATGCATTTTCAAATGATGATGACCCTATTCGGTTTAGTCTTTGCTCATGGAATAAAAGTGACCCCATTAATTTATCTACTGATAATATAGAAAGATCTTTGGCCTCTTGAATAGCTATTACTAAAGCATCAAATTTAGCAGGCAGACTTCTAAGTATTTTTTCCACAATCTTTTGATCTTCTACAGTGTCTCCATAGGACCTTAACTAATTTACTATTGACATTGCATGAGTGAAAAATGCATCTATTGAATCTGAGTCTTTCATTTGTAGATTTTCAAAATCCCTTCTATGTATTTACAATTTTGCCATTATTACCTTCCTTGTGCCTTGGTATGCTGTTTGCAGACTATCCCATGCTTGTTTTGATTTTGTGGCAGCTGCAACCTTTGGAAAGATTGATTCTTCCATTGCTTGTTGAATGAAAAATAGTGCCTTTGCATCCTTCTTCTTATTTTCTTTCAATAAATCCTTATCTACTTTTGAAAGGGCCTGATATGCCTACTGGTCTGGTGGTTCAAGAAACTCATGTTCCACTAAATCCCAAACATCTTGTGAACGAAAAAGAGTCTTCATTTTTATGCTCCAATAGTCATAATTTTTTCCATTAAAGATTGGAATCCGAGGCTGAGAAATACTCCCACTGGTTCCTACCATGGTTTACCAGTAACAATTTCCCCTTTTCTTTCTTTTCTCTAACTTTCTCTTTGCCCACAATGAAATCTTCCAAGAAAACAATACCCAAATCTTTTTGAGCTTCAATCTCTAGCAGACTTTTTCCCTTCAATAACCAGTGCTTCAATCTCCTGCTTTGATACCAATTTGATGGAGGAAGATACACACATACAATGCTGAGAACAAAGTAAACAGAGATTTAAAAATATACTTTTATATTAATGCCTTGATTATAAATTTACAGAGATTTTATGAGAGCTGCCAATGCTCACAATATCACATATCTTGCAGAGACTAAGAATTTTCTAGACACACAAAACTAAGAAAAATATTCCTCTTCTATTTTCAAAATATTCTTCTTCAAGAAAGTTCTTGAATTGCCTGGAGAATAACCGATTGATTCAAAAAGTCAGAGAAAAACTATATAAAATACATTGCAATTAATAAGGTGGTTGGCAGAAGAAAAATGGCTATCACATGAGAGTGGTTGCATGATCACATGAATAAAATAATGCTCATGCGATCATGTAGCAAGAGCATAAGTGGGGACCCACGCACATTAGAAATGAAAGCCAAAACTTTTAAGGTTGTCGCATGATCGCATAAACCAAATGAGAGTTATGCGATCATGCGAAAAGGTAAAGGGAGAGGGCCCCACACAAAAAGAAGATATCGTAGGTGTGCATATAAAATAAAACCAGGAAAGCTTAAAGCAGTCGCATGATCGCAAGAGCTGAAAGCTAGCCTTGCGATCATGCGACAAGGTAGTGAAAGAAGGCCTATGATAGGTGGGGAAGGACGACAGGGAAAAGAAGGTAGTCATATGATCGCAAGAGTGAAAATGAAGCCTTGCGATCATGCGACAAGGCATGTAGTAAATGCTGGTAGGTGGGAGAAGAAACCGTAGGGACAGAGAAGATTATAGGCTCTACTTTGCTAGCTTCCACGTCCACAAGCATTCACGTTCTTCAACAAGGTTGCACAAAGATATTCTAAGATCAAAATCTTGTAGATCATGCAATTATTTCCTTTGCATCCAGATATGTGAGGGTTCCTGCAAGATTGCTTTTGCCAAATTCTAAGTATGAAACGCAGTCCATAGAACCTCATAGCTTTTATACATAACATTTTCAATGATGTATCTTTTAAGTTTCCAAATACTAATCATCTGAAATGTTATGATTAGGTTACAAGAGTGATTCTGGAGCATGGACTATTGTTTTATTTTAAAATTTATTAATGAATTGTTACATTAAAAAATTGGTTTTATTTTGTGGCTGTTACTATGTATTAAAAAAAGTAGATTAAATATATCATTTATTTTATTTTCTTTTTCGTTGAAATTTTGATTAGGAAGATATGTGTGTTTTGTAGTGATAAAATAGGTTTACAAATGATTTGGATTGTTTTAATATAACTATAATAGAGTAATAATTAGTTAATAATATAATTTCATTACAATTATAAAAACAAGCTATTTATAGAAATTAGATTTTTTTACTCAAAATTTGATAAATATAGCTTACAAAATACACGTTCCTTATCTAAATATGAAAAAAAAAAATCAAAAGAAGCAAAAAATTATTTAGTAATTTACAATTCTAAAAAATTATTTCTTATAAATTATTTAGGGATACAATTAAGCTTATTTTATTGTGAGGGTTAGCACTCAATTTGTTACAATGTTTTAAATTTTTTTTTAAAAAAACTTTTGAAGGGACAAAAAACCCTTTCGCAAAATAAGAAAACAACTATACTGTAGATGCGAACTGTCTACTAAACATCAACAAACAAACTATCATTTTTTGCATAATTTATTTATCAATACTATGTACATTATTGACTATGATATAATGGGGATGATATTGTTATCTTTACTCTACAATCTGGTTGTAGGTCCATGCATATAGGCCATCTCTTCTCCTTCTTGGCCACTCATATTTCCTTAGCAAGAGATTTGTCCTTTTTTGTACCTCTATCCTTAGGTTGATCTTTCTTGTCCGATTTAACACTGATAGAAGGGGAAGCCAAGGTCCCATTAGATATAACATGTACATCTTTCACTTATTCATTTAGTTGTTTTAGACCCTCGATAGTATTGTCCATGACCAATTTAGTTAGAGGAATAACTACTCTTAACTTGTGAAATTCTTGGCCTTCCATAAGATATTTTATGCCTTTAGCTAAAGCTTGGGTAATCACTATGATCCTATCTAAATATTGTCTTGAGGGAGACATGGTAACTTTATCTTTCAATGAGGGCTTGTGCCTTTGGTAAAATGGTGGGGTTTCTTGTTTGTAGGGCCTACAACCTATTAGAATAACTTAGAGGGGGGTGAATCTATTATCTAGTGTCCCAATTCAAAATGTATAATCCAAAACAATTCTTCTACTTCTGCTACTCGGTAAACATAAAATACTTTCACTGTCTGTGTCTTTACCGATTGTTAGTCTAAAGTTTATAATAGTTATCGATCAAATATAACATGTAACATGCAAAGTATGATAACAAACAAATATCACAATCAACACATAACACAAGAGATTTAATGTGGAAACCTTGTGAAGGGAAAAACCACCTGAGATTGGCAACCCAAAATGGTTCACTCTTCTGAAGCGAGGTCGGTGAAGACCCAACTCTATTAAAGGTTACAAACACACTGTGAGGTGTATCCTTGTTAGCGGATTTTAGACCAGAAGTTATCATCCTGTTAGGCCGATTTTCTGTCATAGCAAAATCTTATGAAAATGGCCTATTTCCTCTACAAGCTTTGTTTTTGCCCCCTACCCTGTGTTCTTCATGTTTTACCTTGCTCCTGTCCAATTTGCATGTGTTGAATCACCAAATCCTGAAAGTTATACAAATTCTAAGCCTGCTAGAAATATTTTCAAAATATGCCACAGTTTCAAAAACCCACAGTGTTTTCAAAATTCCTGCTTCCTACTTTTGTGCACTTATCCTTTGGTGTTGAAAACTCTCTATGTTTTTGGTCTTTCTCTATGTCAACAATGTTGTGTGTTTTCGACCTTGGTCTTAACTACGTAGGTGCGATGGGTGGTGGAGCCCAGTCCTTCAAGGTTTCTTGTCGCTGATTCTCCATAGTCTCTGGGCAGTTACATCTTCTATTCGGTGACCTGGTGACTGTGTTGTCATGCAATCTCTTTACCTTTGGTGGTTAGTGGCTAGTGTCTAGCGACTCGGCGGATGGTTAGTCGCGTAGTCGCTGAGTGCTTGGCGGTTTGTCTCTTCGCATTACACAGGATAGTTAAAGTTTAGACAAAATCTATGGTGGTCGCATGTTCGCTTGGGGAAGTTGCACAATTTTTATTCTTTGTGGTGTAGTGACCGACTGTCACCTATCTTGTGGGGCCCATTTCTCCATCATGTCAGTTATTGGTTCACTTTATTCCTTGGTGGCTACCTTTGTCTTTCAGTGACTATGCAACTATGTAGTCACGGGGTCTCCTTATTCTGGTGGTTAAGTGCCTAGCCTTTAGCGACCCGGTGGGTAGTTTGTTTCTCTTCAGTCGCGCAATCTCTAGATGTCTGGCGGTTATCAAAATTTATCTTGCGACTCAGTGAATGCTTTATATTTCCTTCAGTCACGTATTCGCTAAATGGTGGTTCCCCTTTATATGCGATAGCATGAGTGGACTTATGTCAGATAAGTGCTGATGTGTCATGCAGCTATTGGTTGCTAAAGTTGACTTGTTATCTGTCAGTGGGCGATGACCTTTAGTGCATCTTGATCTGACGGTTGTCATGTTTTTGTGAGGGATGTGTCAGAGTGTGTCAGTGAGTTGGATATGCTATTAGTGGGCCTGATGTCTCAGTTTCCTTTTGATCTTATGACTGGTGCATGATCGCAAGGAATACTCTCCCCCTTTGCGATTATGTGACAACTGTCGATTTGCTATCTGGCCATTTTGACTATGCGGTGGGTCCTTGTTTGCCATGTCATTATGACGTAGATGCTTGCAATTGGTTGAAATTTATGTGACATGGGAGCTAACAAGACTTTGTCCTTAAAGAGGAATTCGACCTTGGGCCCAGTTTTTGCAGCATGGCAGGTTTTGATTTGATAAATAGAGTGACACAGCAGGGTGGGGCTAAGGCATAATGCTACGGTTTGTCGCATGACCTGATAGCCTTTTTCAAGGCTACATGATCATGCGACTAACTACCCAACCTAGCGATAAGATTAAGAGCAATGTAGTGAGGCCGGTGTTAGTATTTGTCACAAGTTTGCATAGCCCATCTTCTGGCTATGCGATCATGCGACAACTACTATATGTATCACTATTGTGAGGTTAGAAGGTGGGTCCATGGTGTCGGTGCTGCTGAGGTGCTCATTTCTAATTGGTCGATCGGTGGTGACTAGGCTGGTAGCAGTGGTAAGAATTGGTTTGTCACATGTTCGCATAGCCCATTTCCATGCTATGTGATCATGCAACAGCCATTAAGGAAGTGTCATCGATGCGGAGTTGCAGAGTTAAAGACATTAAGCCTGGGAAAGGAGATGCATCTAACGGTCATGACATAAAGCATGATTAAGTTCAAATATCGACCGCCGATTCATTTCTAGAGCCATAACGTGACCGTTGCTTTTCAAATTCAAACTTGCAGTGAGTTTTTTGCGACAGGAAGGACTGGTTTTCAATGCAGAAGCAATCCTGTTTGGTGAGAAGTGATTGGTTCTTGTTCGCAGTGTGGTCCAGGGTCTATGCAATTAATTGTAGAGGCTGATTTGGTACCTGGTGAAGGACTTTCTTGGCTCGAGGAATATTTGTAGTAAATTTTGTGACTGTTTCCAGCAGGTTGAGTAGTTGAAGCCCTAGTCCTAGCTGTCTGTAGCTTGTTGCATTCTCTCTAAAAATTCCAAGGTAGCTAGGGGTATATATTGTCAAGTTTTTTACTATGAAAGGGTTCTGAATTTTGTTAGTTCCAGTGAAGGGTCTTTTCCTGGAGATTATTCTCCTTCTCTTTGCATATAGAGTGTTCCTCTTTCTCTTGCTAGTTCAGAGAATACAATGCATATTGTAACAGACTTGTGTTATGTGTGAGAAAGTTAATATACTCTTACTATTGTCAAGCTATCTCCATTTGAATTTTGAGTCAATTAATCATATATCAAGGGTGTTTTATTTTTCTATTTGCATTGCGTAAGTGTTTGCAAGTGGAGTTGTCTTCGTAGAGATAACTAGTTTAGGGTTAGTGTTTATGCATGTATGAGCTAAGATATCAAAGATAGGTCATGCTTGTCTTCCAGTGGATGCTGGTTAATGTATTGTCCTTTCATAAGTCTCTTCTAAGGGGAGGGTTAAAATCCTTTGAATGAATAATAGCATGCTTGAATGCATAGGTGGGTGTTAAGTTGAGGCTTGGCCATGGTGTGTGATTGATGTTAGGCATCAACACATTAGATATATTATTTTCTTGTTTCATAGCTGTCCCTTGCAATATTGTGTTTGACTCTGTGGCCCATTGGATAAGGCACTGGTCTATCAGAGACTTAGGGCATCTTAGAGGTCCTTTCAATCCATTCAAATCATTTCCATTTAGTCCCACCTTTTCCCTTTCATGTTGTTAGTGTAGGTGTCTGGTTTTCATACTCATTCCTTGCAAGTAGGGCTATCACATGAGATATTGGCTTCATTGAGGTACAGGATACCTAAGAGTTTGAGAACCATTCCACATTAATTTGTCTGTAGGCCTTTGGTTTGTCATGAGGTGTCCTGAATGTGCAGATAAGGCAATACCCACCTGAGTGAATGTGGAGCTCGAAGCAGAAGGAGGATGTTCTTTATCGTCATCAATTAGTTTGTTTTCCTTGTCAAGCTTGAGTGCCTAACCAGTGTTCTAAGCCCAACTATTTGATTCAAGCTTGGTCCTGCAAGGAAAAGATCCAACACATCCAACCAGCAGTCACTCTGGGGTTGACAAGATAATGATGTTCACTCTATGAATGAAACATCAAAAGAATTTTATAGTCCACTCGGTTAAGATATTTGACTATGTATAATGGTTAAATATGTAACAGTAGATGATCTACCTTGAAACAACTTTAATTGTAGTTTACAGATCAATGTTCAGCTCATTCAAATCTTTCTGATCAATATACCACTTTAGATTCAATACTATATCAACTTACTGTCCATCGGTAATTACTCTTTATAGCTCGGTAATTGTTCTGCAGCTCGGTTCTTATTAACCAGTATGAGTAGAATGCATGAAAAGTTGTTCACATGACAATTCTGAAGTATCTTCTTCTTCCGATGATGTTTCAACAATGAAACTAATGTCTCTTATATAGATGACTAAACCATTTTCTTTTCCTCCATCAGATTTTTCCACTTAATCATATTCATAGATTTTTTTTCTTTAAGCTTCCTCGGCTAATGTGTCAGTAACATGTTTCAATCTGCTCCTTTAGATCCTTTTGATTTATGTTAGCCATCGATCTTCATAACAAAACTTATATGTTTCCTAGATTTCATACACTTTACAACTCATCACTTTATCGGCTAAACTGATCATTTAATTCCTTTTTATTTTTCTTGAATAACAAAGAAATGTGTCGGTGAACAAAAGCTCAGTTAACACTACGCTCATTATACACTAAATTTTGTCGGTGTATACTAGAATGCTTTATTTACTGACAATACTACTTTGCATCTTTTAGCTCTATTCTTCATCATAGATGAATGCAACATAATTAAGTCAAATCCATCAAGTCATAGACTCATCAACAAGTTACTCGATGAATTCCTTATCCTCATCTAACATATACATCTTCCTCATGTAGATATTTATGTTCTTCATCTCTTTCACCTTTCTTTAGATGTGTCGGTATGGTAACTTACAAGATAAGTACTGTCAATCTAGTTGACATTAATGAAAACATAATAATAATTTAATCATCTTGCATATCTAATCAGCAAATCTTTTAGAAATCTTGAATTACAGATTCTCCAATCAGGTTCTAAATTAGTTGTAGTTCATCAATCTCTCCCTTTGGCATTGATGGCAACTCAAGTAATATGAAATGTACCATACACATACCAAACATGTATTCCTCAACTCTATAATCAAATGTTGTGTAATCTCTCCCTGGCCTAATATGTTTAATAACTATGTTACTAAACAATATTATAAAATACAACTTTGTCATTCTGTAGATATAATCTTTTCAGCTCTCAGGTTCTTGTTCCTATTCCTATTTATTTCTTTCAGATTATATCTCCCTTAGATAGTTCTCATCAGTGCATATCTCTCCTTTTCCTTTTCATATTATTTATCTCTCCCTTTGACAACAATGCCAAAGAAACAAATAAACAATCAACTCTGTAGTAGCTAAGTAACTCTCTGTTGTCCAGGACAATCTTTGTATCTTTGTATACTGATATCCCAATCTATTTCAGTTCTTCAAACTTAATCACAACCTTGAAAAATATTCAAAGTGTGAACTATGCTGCATCAACATGTGTGATCATCTGATAAGATTAGGCTGATGCAACATCCAAATCACATTAGTGACTAATAGACAGGGGACAGACCCCAAGTCTAGTCCTCAAATATTCAAATGTGTCCTTAGGTAGAGGCTTTGTAAAGATATCTGCAAGTTGTTCTTTGGATGTAACAAATTCTAACTTCACTTACTTCTCTTGAACTTGTTATGTTAATTGGTGATACTTAATTGATATATGCTTTGTCTTAGAGTGCATCACTAGATTCTTTGAAATATTAATAGCACTTGTGTTGTCACAATATATAATCATCTGGTCGGTGATTACCTCATTCATTCCTTCAAACACTTGCCTGATATATGCAATGTTTGTACAATTAGTAGCAGTAGCATCATACTCTGCTTCAGCTGTAGACTGAGAAATACAAGCCTACTTTTTACTTGTCCAGATTACAAGTCTTTCACCAAAGAAAAATGCTCCTCCGGTGGTACTTTTTCTGTCATCCACATTTCTAGCCCAATTAGCATCGGTATAAACCTTCAACTCAAACTTACCTTCCTTAGGATACCATAATCCATAATCCTCTATCTTTTTCAGATATCTTAAGATCCTTTTGGTAGAAATCATGTGTGATTCTCTAGGATTAGAAAAATATCTAGCAACAATTCCCATAGCATGTGGTATATCTGGTCTACTATGAACTACATACATTAGTTTACCTATCATGGATCGGTAAAGTGTCTGGTTTACCTTTGTAGTTTCATCTTCCTTTGTTAGTTTACTTCATGTAGCCATCGATGTTCCTATAGGTTTAGCATCTTCCATGCCAAATGTCTTCAAGAGTTCCTTTGTGTACTTGGATTGTGTGATGAATATCCCATCACTCTATTGAATCACTTGTAATTTGAGAAAGAATTTAATCTCTCCGAACATAGATATTTGAATCTCATTCCTCATGTCATTAGAAAAATATTTACATACATGATCTTGACCTCCAAAAATAATATCATCAACAAAAATTTCAGCAATAAGAATAATGTCATCAGTATCACCTTTCATGTACAAATTGTTGTTTTTGCTAGTTCTTACAAATCCAATACTTAACAAGTAAGTATGCATCCTTTCATACCATTCTCTCAGTGCTTACTTCAAACCATATAAAGCTTTGTGTAATCTACATACTATTTTTCTATTGTTTGGATCCACGCATCCTTCAGGTTGTTCTATGTAGACCTCTTGTTCAAGTATACCATTCAGAAATGCTGACTTCACATCCATTTGATAAACCTTAAATTTCTTATGTGTAGCATATGCAAGTGGCATTCTAACTCCTTCCAATCTAGCAATAGGTGCAAATGTCTCACCATAGTCAATGCCTTCTTCCTGTGCATATCCCTTGCATACCAATCTCACTTTATTTCTTGTCACTTCACCATTTTGATTCAGCTTGTTTTTGAATATCCATTTAGTACTGATAACATTCTAATCTTTAGGTTGGGGTACTGAGGACCAAGTTTTGTTTTTCTCTATTTTTTCTATTTCCTCCTTCATTGCATTAACCCATTCTTCATTCTCTAATGCAACTTTCACATTCTTTGGTTCAAATTCATAGACTAGACATGTACCTTGTCTTGTTTTTCTCCTTGTTTGCATTCCAGCTTGTCTGTCTCCAATAATTTGTGTCTCAGGATGATGTCTTCTGGAAAAAACTATCTAGTACTTAGTTTCTTCTTTCTTGTTCATCTTGTTCAAGTTCATGTGCTTGCTTGGCAGCACCAGCTTGTTCGTTGGTTTCCCTTTCCTTTTCCTCAAGGTTATTTTCTTATTGACCAGTTATCACAGGTTGTGACTTCGGTAGATAATCAGGAAGTTCAATGTAAGTGAATCTACCATAGTCTTCCAGTTCTTTTCTTTCTTCTATGTTCATGTCATCAAACTCATCAACATGGACATTAGCACTTTCAATCATCATATTTGTAACCTTATTTAGACATTGGTATGCTTTACTCTTAGTAGAATATCCTAAGAATATTCCTTTATCACCTTTAGAATCAAATTTCCCATTTCTCTCATCTTTTAGAATAAAACATTTTCTTCCAAAAATCTTGAAATAACTTACAGTAGGTTTGTGTCCAAACCATAGCTCATAAGGTGTCTGGTTGGTGTCCTTCTTTAGTTGTACTCGGTTAAGCACATATATAGTTCTACTAACAGCTTCTCTCCAATATGTCTGAGAAACATTCTTTTGTATCATCAGTGTCCTAGCATAGTCAATGATTGACCTATTCCTTCTTTTAGCAATCCCATTCTGCTGAGGTGTTCTCGGTGCAGAGAATTGTCTCTTAATACCATTCTCATTACAAAAATTAGTAAATTCATCAAAGATAAATTCACCTCCTCTATCAGATCTTAAGAACTTAATTTATATTCTAATCTCTTTTTCTACTTTTATCTTATACCACTTAAACATCTTAAATGCTTCAGATTTCTCTTTCATGAACATAATAGTCATCAATATAGTATAGTCATCAACAAAAAGTATAAAGTATCTATCACCATGTTGGTTGTGAATTATTCCCTTTGATCTTCAGCTTGCAGATTTACACTTTGATAGATAATACAAAAATCCTGACTCTATCACCACTCCAAAGTCCACAAGGAAGGGGACTAGCTGACAAGAATCAAAAGATCCTTCTTCACTTTGAGTTTCAATGCTCAGGCAAGTGTACCCTTGACTCACTTCTTCAAAGGAGTCTTAAAATGATGTATACTATACTCACACAAGTCTAAAAGATTTATCAAATGAATGTTTATGTTTTTGGTTGTTAACCATGAAACTTCAAGAGAAAAGACCAGTGCCTTATCCTAGGGCTAAGAGTCACCCAAATGTATACTTCAACTAAACACCTCAAATCAAACACAATGGAAACCAAAGTAAGTTCTTTTCCTATTACCCCTTTCCCTCAAGCACAAGGACATCAAATTCTACACCTGGCTATAAACTCATTGAATTCACCTAAAAGGCTTTAATCCTAACTTTGTTAGAAACTTAGAGATGAATTCAAAATACTCTTTGTTTACCATACATTAACACACTTTGTGATATTAACATATATGAGCTCAGAGACAAGAAAGAAGACATACAAAAGATACAAGATTGGGATCCAAGAATGTTTTCATTAACAAATCCAGAATCAGCATATAATTAACATGACACAAAGTTGAGAAAAGGACACCAAATCAGACCTCTATCAGTCTATTATAGTCAAAAACCAGGGACCAAAAGCAATAAGATTTTGAAACCCCTACAAAATCCAAGAACTCTCTAACCTATACCCCCTAGTCATCTTGAAAATCTGCAACAAGCTACGGATGACTAGGCTTAGGGCTTCAACCACCGAACCTACTAGAAACGGTCACAAAAATTACTACAAACACTCCTCAAGCCAAGAAATTCCTTCGCTAGGTACAACACCTCCTTTGAAATTAACCGCATAGACCATAGACCACACCGCAAATAGCAAACCAGTCATTTCTCACCGAACAGGGTCACTTCTGCATTGAAAACCAGTCCTTTCTGGTTGCTGGAAACCCTCAAAAAATTTGAATTTGAAAACAAATGGCTACATCAATGGCACCAGTAGAGAAAAAGTGGCCCACATTTAAACCTTCATCAACTTTATATCTCCACCGTCTGATCAATCTTCCCAGGCTTCGCAAAGCTAACTCATCTAGGCACCTCAGGTTTTATTCAGCAAACTGGTGACAAAGTGTTTCTTAGTCACAGAATGAAAATCTTAACTCTGGTTAGACTCCGTGAACACACAGCTGTATGTGTTAAAATAGCCCACTTTAAGTCATCAGGCAAACTGGTGACAAAAGCATTTCGCTAGTTCATGAAAAACATCGTGCCTCTGCTAAAGAACTTAGTGACCTCCTGACCACTATTCACCAAGTCTCCAAATGAATTGGGGAACCACCAAATCATCACGCGAATGAGTGACAAGCCAAAAATATATCGGCACCACCAAATCTTTATTCACTCCACCATTAACTCTGCAACCGCGATGCACAATACCACCTGTCACAACACCATTCATAGAATACCACCCCATCACCAACACCAGATCCATGCTCTGCAAGCCTTTCAAAATGAATGGCTAGTGTAAGATCTCATGGCTCTAACAAATCCCATGAGAACTTACGCTAGCCGTAGGATCCATCCTCACCATAGACCCCACTGAAAATGGCCCCACATCTAACTCCGCTACTGCAATGCCACCTCAGCGCCCACCAACCAATGAAAACCAAACACATCACCCCACCTGACAAATGGATTAAAATTTGATGGATGGTGCATGATCATAAAGGCTTGGAATATTCCTTGCAATCATACGCTAACCATTAGATTAAAGCTTCAATGTGGGCACCTTTGACAAGCCAACCCATCACCACACAAACCAATAGGAAGATGCCAACTCAGATCACCGAAACCGCCGCCGCAACCATCACCACACTACCATGGACACGTGGCAGGCAGTCGTATGATCACATGTTAGAGAAGTCTGACATGCAGCCATGTGACAGCCAATAAGAATGTGCCACATCATCATCTCTAGGACCACACCAAAGAAGCCTCACCATTCAGAGGATCAGACGGTGGGCGCATGATCGCATGGGGAAATAATATTCTATGTGATCGCACACCGATCATAGATCTTTGATCTCTGACTCCGGGCAATGACAAGAACTAGGACCCCCGTACCAACTGTCAAGCATTGAGCGACTACGTGACTAACCACCAAAGAAGTCATTGGAGGTTAGCAGATAACCACCAACCTTTCAAAGATCAAGCGACTATAGTCACCAAGTCACTGGATGTTAGCCGCTTAACCGCTAGAAATGGGAGATCAATAGATAACTGCTAGTTGCCAGGTCACTGAATGAAGAACAAACCATTAGACAGCCGAACCAAGCAAAGAGCTGGGACCACATGAATAGGTGGCAAGTAGTCACATGATTGCATGTCAGAGAAGTCTGACATGTTGCCATGCGACATCCAATTAGGAGGAGCACATGAAAATTTGGGCCCACCACCTTCACACTTGCACACTTAAGGAAACATAGCAAATAGGAAACAATGCGAGGTTGAAAACATCCAAGGTTTTCAATGAAAGGGGATCAAAAATACACAAAGTTTCCGACACATCAATAGACAAGTGCATAAAATCCTGAAGGCAAAAGGTCAAAAACAATGCAAGTCAAAAACACACATAGATCGAAAACATCATGGACTTCTGTAAACACTATGAGTTTTCGACACTGAGGCAAATTTTGAAAATAATTCCAGCAGGCTTAGAATTTCAAATAACTTTAGGATTTTGCAAATTAGGAGATGCAATTTGGACTAGGGCAGGGTGACAACACGAAGAACATAGGGTAGGACACATTGAAGAACACTAGCAAGGAAAATAGGCCATTTTCATAAGGTATTGCAATGATAGAAAATCGGCCTAATAATAGCTCTGTCTAGGGATGTATGCCTCCTACAGGCATAGCAAGGACTTAGAATCACTGGTAAAAGTAGACCATCCCACAGGACAAAATTACAAAGAGCAAGGAACAAGCAGGGCAAGACCAAGAAACGGGACCAAAAACCAACAGACCAAGGCAAAACAGGGTAGGAGAAAACAACTTATATACAGAGATTTACAAGATGTACAACCCTAACTACTGTTCATGGAAAATAGAGTACTTCAAATGAAGTACTGCTTCAAGAACTATCCATGAACTGGAAACTCTTGAAGATCACCATCAGAATCCTTGATGACGTAAGAATCATGTCCCCATTTCTCATGAATCAGATATGGCCCTAACCAGATGGGATCAAATTTACAATGCTTCTCCTTATCCTCCAATCTGGCATTCCAAACTAACACCAAATCACTAGGCTCAAACTTTCTATCAACAGTCTTTTTATCATATAAATTCTTAACCTGCAACTGTAATTTGGCATTCCTTGCAACTGATTCTCTTCTAGTTTGATCCAATCTAATGAGGTCCTCCATTCTCAACTACATCTCATCATCAATGTCATCATCATACAACTGCACAAACTTGTACATCTCCAGCAAATTATTCTAAGGCATTCTATCATGAATTCCATACACCAGGTCAAATGGTGCACAACTAATTACCTTCTTCAAAATTACCATATCAGCCCATAGAGCTAATGGTAGCTTTGAATTCCATGCCCTCTTATTCTTCTCAAGAATTCTCTTTAAGATTTTAATCAAGCTCTTATTAGCAGATTCTGCTTGACCATTTCCTTGTGGATGATAAGGTGAGGAATTAGAAATCTGAATTCCCAAACCTTTGCAAAAGTCCTTATATTCGGCAGACCTAAAGCACATAGCATTATCACTCACTATCCTCTCAGGGCATCCAAACCTTGTAACAATATTGTTCATCAGGAAATCAATCACCACCCTACTATTTGCATTCCTTATAGGTAAAACTTCTACCCACTTTGTAAAGTAGTCAGTGGCAACTAAGATCCATGAATGTCCTCCACTTGACTTGTTTGGTATCTCCCCTATGAAATCAATTCCCCACTGCTAGAAAGGAGCCTGAACTTCTACTGGTTTTAATGGTACATTACCTAAAAACTTAAGCTTACCAGAGAATGTTTGACAAGCATCACATCTCTTTACCAACTATTTTGCATCCTTGAAGATTGTGGGCCGCCAAAATCCTTCTCTCAAGATCTTATGAGTAGTTGTTTTACCCATATAATGTCCACCACAAACTCCCTCATGCATCTCCTTCAACAATAGATTAGCCTCATTCTCATCTACACATTTCAATAGTATGTAATCCAAATTTTTTATATACAGCTTACATTTCACAATCACATACTTGATGGCCTGTAACTTCAATGTCCTCTTTTGATTATCATTCATACTATCTGGAGACCTCAAGTTTCTCAAGTAGTAAACAATATCCTGATACCAAATACAATCATCCATATCACATGTATAGTCAATTTCAGAATGATTTACCTAGTTTGCATCTAGATTGGATTGGGCCATCAGCTTTGCCAATCTCTATCCTCTAACCAACTTAGTGATCTGGACCTCAACATTGAATTCCTAGATCCTGTTGATCCATCTGCATCTTCTTCCAGACACCTCCTGCTGTGAGAAAATATCCTTCATAGCTGCACTTGGCACAAAAGCAATCACAACTGCTCCCATCAAGTAACATCTAAAAGCCTTGATTGCCTTCACAAGTGCATAATCTTGCTTCTCATTTATGTCATACATTAATTTTGCAGCCTGCAAAGATTTACTGAAAAATGCAATAGGCTGCTCAAAACCATCCCTATTCTTTTGTAACAAAACTACAGCAATAGTGTGAAAGGATGCAAAAGAAAAGATATGCATTGGGACATTATAGTCAGGTGCTTTTAGCACTGGTGCATCTTTCATAGCTTTCTTAATATTCTTGAAAGCATCATCAGGCTCACCCTCCCAATTGATTACAGATCAGTTCTTCAACATCTTGGAAATAGGTCTAGTAACCTCTACAAAGTTTGTCACAAACCTCCTTAGAAAATTGACCTGACCAAAGAAGGACTCAATCCATTTAACATTCTTTGGCCTCTGAATTTTATCAATTGCTACTACCCTCTCTGGGTCAATTCTCACTCCTTGCTTCCCAACTAAGTGGCCAAGCAACTTACCTTCTGTGACACCAAAAGCACATTTCCTTGGGTTTAATGAAATACCAAATTCCAAGGCCCTCATAAATATCAGTCCTCTTCCTTCTTGGAATAAGCAGTTAGATCATCCTGATACACAACAAGAAAATTATTAATGAAATCTAAAAAGGCAACATCCATTGCCCTCTGAAAAGTAGCACCAGCATTTGTGAGACCAAAAGGCATTCTCACATAAATATATGTTCCCCAAGGTGTTGTAAAGGTTGTCTTGAATTGTTCTGATTCCTTAACAATGACCTGATTGTAGCCCGAGAAACCATCCATCATTGCCATCAATTATGATCCACTTACTCTCTGCAACATAGCCTCCATATTGGTCAAACAATAATTATCTTTCAATGAGCTGATGTTCAAATTTCTGAAGTCCACATAAAGCCTGATGTCACCATTCTTTTTTCTTACAAGAACAAGATTTGACACCCAAGAAGAATGTCTTATAGGCTTGATAATGCCAGCATCTCTCAACTTCATTAATTCTTCCTGCATCTTGGCTGCCAAAGTAGGATTAATAGGCCTTTGCTTTTGCCGGAAAGGTTTAGCATCTTCTCTTAATGGAATAACATGCTGAAATAAATCTTCTCTATAAACCTTTAGGTCATCATATGACCATGAAAAAATATGCCTGAATTTTCTCAATAATTCAATCAAAGGTCTCCTTACCTTCTGAGATATATCTCTACCAATGTATACTTTCTTAGGTGCCTCATGTGATCCAAGATTTATCTCCTCAAGATCAGCATGATCCTCTCCTTTGATATTCTTTTGAACTCTATCTTGGTTGTCAATGATAGTCTCCAAAAAAACAAGCCCCTTAGGCAGCTTGTTAGTCCTAAGCTGAATGACCTCATTGCCTAAGACAACCTCACTTCCTTCTATTGACTCAACCAAGGCTAAACAATCAAGTTCCTGACCATGATAGTGATCCTTGCAATCCATAAACTTCAAAATATCATTATCATCCTCAAAAACTTGCCAATTCTCAATATTGTCTGGTATACTAGACCTAGCCTGAATTTCAACTTTAGAAATACCACAGAATGTAACATCATTAGGATTGATTGCAATATTGGCCAACAAGTTAGCCATCTTGTTATTACTCCTATCTTTCCAATCAATATTGAAGGGATCAAACTGCTCAATCGAATCCCACACTATATTCCTATATTGTTTCAACATTCTATTCGTGGAAGCATACACTGACCTGAATTGGGACACCACCAACTCAGAATCACCAATAACACTTATGCATTTTATACCATGCTTCTGTGCCAACCTTAGTCCTAACAACAAGGCCTCATATTCTACTATATTGTTGGTACAAAATAAATTCAATGTGAAAGAGAACTTGTAGTTGTTTCCATCAGGAGAAATAAGTAAAATACCTGCTACTACACCATCTTTGCAGTTTGCACCATCAAAGTACATGACCCACAAATCACCCTTCATAGAATCAGCACCTACCTCAGTAGAAATAGGTGACAAAACAAGCTCATTTTCAAATATAGGGATCTTTGCCTTAAAATAATTTACATCAGTATCCACAAAACATGTAGTTTCATTATCTATGTTTCTCTCAATCATGTGGCATACTATTGGCTCTCATTCAATCTTGAAAGTTGCATAGGACAAATTACACTGTAAACTTCCACCCATAGCAGCACTCCATCTTCTAGATAGCAACATCCCATAATGAGGAGGGATATCTACCACCAAAACACTCATTGTTAGCTCTTTCTCTAGATATGTTGCCAATGTATATGGCATTGCATTGATAGCCCCAATGACTAGTACCTCCCTCTAATCCATTGCACAACACCTGCCCTGCACTGTATCAACTTTAAGGCCCAACCTCTCCATGATTTTGAAGGGCATGACAGTATTAGAGGCACCGCTATCAATCATACAATTTCTTAACTTTATCCCATTCACAAGAACACTGAAGAAGAATGGGTCAATATTTTCAAGGCTGGCATTGACAGAACTATCCAAATATATTGGAGGAATTTGAGACACAATTCCCTGAGAAACAACATCCTTCAAAGCTTTATCCTGAGATCCATCGCATGAAGTATCATTTTTGTGAGTATTACTGACGCATGCAATAGCCTTATCTTTATGTTCAGGGATCCTCAATAATTCTAACAATGGAACCTTAACTGTAATTTGTGACAATATAGATAACATGTCAATAGGGGTAGAGGCAGGAATCTCAATCTGCACTGCCTTAACATCCTTTTACTTGTCTGACATATTAGGTGTATTGACCACCTTCATTTTTTCAACCTTAGCCATTATGTTAACTGGCTTCTCAATCTCACAAGAGATCTTTTCAATTTCAACTCCCTTAGGCTCACAATGTTTACTTTTTACATTCTTTAATTTTACCATGTGATCAACCTTTGATTTGTTCTCATTAGGTTCTCTACAGTTGGTACTCTTTATAAATATTCCTATAGCTCTCTCATTTATGTTCCTTTCCACCATGCCTCTAGTTTGCACCTGGGCAATCATTTCTGCAGTAATCCTCTCCATCTCTTCTCTAGAAGGCCTTCTCAAATTTACTAGCTTAGGAGAAGAGTTCATGTTACACATTTTCTGATCAATGCACGCACCATCAGAAAAAACCTCTTGATGAAAAAGGGCATGATTATGTCTCTTCACATTCACATCTACCTCTTCATCAAAATCAGAATCATCTTCATATCTATGAAGAAGCCATGTTGCAACCAACATCATCTTGTTCTTCTTCTTGTTGTATCTCCTCATTGCCACAATCTTGATTTGCAGCCATAGATTGTGCAACCACACAATGCTCTATAGAATGAGGGGACTAGCATGCAACACACCATGGTACATTCTCCATGACATTTATTAAATCTTTATGTAGAGGGTCAGGAACACCTCTGTCATTGCTTCCTCTTGCAGTAGGGACAATAGGCTTGCCATCCCTCCATTGGGTGTTGTAGGGGTAATTCTACAGTCTATTCTGCTTACTAAAATGGTTTTTGAACTGAGGCCTTTCATTGGTAGGAGCACGGATGTTCATATTTGCATGTGCCTTGAAATCCTTCAATGCATTAAGCACCTTATCCAAATTATCTTCTTCCTGCCTCCTAGATCCAACACCCTTATCATTTTCTTTCTTGTATTTCCTGTCTGCAAACAACTTTGGGTCATCTCTCTTTCCACCCAATTTTCTTGATATTTTCATGTTGTTCTCAATATTGACAACAATCCTAAAAGCATCCCTAAGAGTTCTTGGTTCTTTATCCCTCAATAAATATCCCATCTTCCCATCAAATGCATTGAAGTATGTTGTTAGACAGACATTGTCATCCAACCACCTGACTTGGAACAACTTATGGATACCCTTCTGAAATCTCATGTTGAACTCAGCTACAGACTCATTCTGAATTTTCCTTATAGTATTGAATTCATTCAACATGAAGCTAGCATTAGGCCTATCACCATACTGCTCTTTGAAACATTTCTCAAAAGAATCTGAAGTATTAATACACTTATCAGGGAGCCCCTTAAACCAATCTCTAGCATCCTCCATTAGAGATTGAACAAACAATTTCATGACAACATCCTCATGCTCTACCTCATAATCATTAAGCATATCAACAAATAACCTAAGATGCTCTTCACAACTAATATCATTATTACCAGAAAACTTAGGTACCTTATCTCTAATATCATTTGGAAAAGCATTTGGATAGCCAGGAATTCCATCAAAACTTATTTGACTATAGCCTTCTAATTGCATAGGTCTTCTTTGAAAGCTTGAACTAGTGTTAACCCTAGGATCAGCATTAGCATCTAAATTTATCTGTGCATTTGACTGCTGCCTAGGATCTGCACCTATCCTAGTAGATGAAGAAGCAAAAGAACTAGTAGCATTACTAAATGGAAATGTAGTAGTTATAGATGGCATACCTAGTTCAATAGCAGATGGGCCAAGAGCATTAGTTGAAGAAGCCCGTAAAAATTGGATCTTCCTTTTCTTTTCTGCAATGGCAACGTCAACTTCAGCTCTCTCTAGTTCTCTTGCAAGGTCCTCATCTTCTCTTATCCTTCTCCCCATTTCAGTGTCCTTATTTGAATCAAGTGGTGGGATCCCTGGTATTGTTAGTGGTTTTCTTACTTGGTCACCCACCATCTTCTACTTTCCTTTCTCATTTATAATAATAACAGGCCTAGTAATCCTGTGCCCATCTTTATCTTTAGGCAAAGGGACATAGATTTGCACTTGTCTAACCACAAGGCCCTCATTTTCAAATTCATGATCCTGTAATAAGCATTCTTGCTCACTCCTCAAAGCATCAAGATCACCAAAAACATCATGCTGCAACATTTTAGGAGCAGAAGCAAGCATTTTGTTTCTCTCCTTCATTTCATTTTTTTTTCTAATAAGAGACTACCTCTCTATCAAAGTATTTACCTTTTTAGCCTCTCTCTCTTCCTGTAACCTTTTATGTATGGCATCCTACTCTGCCAACTATAACCTCAAAGCACTCAAATCATTAGGATCAACCATAATATCATCAGAACCAGATGACACATCCATATCAGGAAGATCTTGATATGGGAAGTGAACTTGCCTATGTCTCATGGGTTCTCTTCTGAACTGATCTTCATCAAGATCCAAGTCAATCTCTAAACCCATATCTCTATTTTCTTCATCATGACCTGCAGGCAGAGGACCTTTATCCTGAAATGCAGCCTCAGGGGTATCATAAAATCTTTCTTTAGAGTGACCACCCTCTGATCTAGAAACTCTGTCTTGTGAACCATCCTCACTTGAGGATACATGTGGTCTTCTAGCTCTTGCATTTCTCTATTCTCTCATGGGAGCACTGGTAGACTCACCATTCCTTCTAATCTAGCTCTTGCTTCCCTGTCTAGGTAATTGCTCTAGACTGACCTCCAGATTCTTTCAAACATATGACCTAGTATTTCTTCTTTTTTCCATGCTTCTTCAATATGTTGCACTAGTTCAAAGCTTTGAGCCTCCACCCACCTAGATGGGAAATCTTCAAAACACTCAGGAAAACAAGAACATAAAATAACCTTTCTCTTTAGATTCTCCCCAGCAGAGTCACTGACTCTTAAAAAATGCATATATTTTAGTTGTCCCCAGCAGAGGTGCCATTTTGTTGGTTGTGGATTATTCCCTTTGATCTTCAACTTGTAGATTTACACTTTGATGGATAATATGAAAATCCTGACTCTATCACCACTCCAAAGTCCACAAGGAAGGGGACCAACTGACAAGGATCAAAAGATCCTTCTTCACTTTGAGCTTCAATGCTTAGGTGGGTGTACCCTTGACTCACTTCTTCAAAGGAGTCTTAAAATGATGTATACTATACTCACACAAGTCTAAAAGATTTATCAAATGAATGTTTATGTTTGTGGTTGTTAACCATGAAATTTCAAGAGAAAAGACTAGTGCCTTATCCCAGGGCTAAGAGTCACCCAACTGTATACTTCAACTGAACACCTCAAATCAAACACAATGGAAACCAGAGTAAGTGCTTTGCCTATTACCCCTTTCCCTCAAGCACAAGGACATCAAATTCTACACCTGGTTGTAAACTCACTGAATTCACCTAAAAGGCTTTAATCCTAACTTTGTTAGAAACTCAGAGATAAATTCAAAATACTCTTTGTTTACCATACATTAACACACTTTGTGATATTAACATATATGAGCTCAAAGACAAGAAAGAAGACATACAGAAGATACGAGATTGGGATCCAAGAATGTTTTCATTAAGAAATCCAGAATCAGCATACAATTAACATGACACAAAGCTGAGAAAAGGACACCAAATCAGACCTTTATCAGTCTATTACCATCAAAAACCATGGACCAAAAGCAATAAGATTTCAGAACCCCTACAAAATCCAAGAACTCTCTAACTTATACACCATAGTCATCTTGAAAATCTGCAACAAGCTACAGATGACTAGGGTTAGGGCTTCAACCACCGAACCTGCTGGAAATAGTCACAAAACTTACTAAAAACACTCCTCGAGCCAAGAAAGTCCTTTGCTAGGTACAACACCTCCTTTGAATTTAACCGCATACACCCTAGACCACACCGTAAATAGCAAACCAATCATTTCTCACTGAACAGGGTCACTTTTGCATTGAAAACCAGTCCTTTCTGGTCGCTGGAAACACTCAAATAAATTGAATTTGAAAAAAAATGGCTACATCAATGGCACCAGTAGAGAAACAACGGCCCACATTTAAACCTTCATCAACTTTATATCTCCGTTGTCTGATCAATCTTCCCAGGCTTCGCAACTCTAACTCATCCAAGCACCTCGGGTTTTATTCAGGGAACTGGTGACAAAGTGTATCTTAGTCATGGAATGAAAATCTTAACTCGGGTTAGACTCTAAGAACACATGGCTGCACATGTTAAAATAGCTCGCTTTAAGTCATCAGGTGAGCTGGCGACAAAAGCATTTCGCCAGTTCATAGAAAACATCTTGCCTCCTCTTAAGAACTTAGTGACCTCATGACCGCTATTCACCAAGTCTCCAAATGAATTGGGGAACCACTAAATCACCATGCGAATGAGCGACAAGCCAGAAATATATCGGCATTGCCAAATCTTTATTCACTTCACCATTAACTCCACAACTGCAACGCACAACACCACTTGTCACAACACCATTCACAAAATACCACCCCGTCACCAACACTGGATCCATGCTCTACAAGCCTTTGAAAATGAATGGCTGGCATAAGATCTCATGGCTCTAACAAATCCCATGAGAACTTACACCAGTCATAGGATCCATCCTTTCCACAAACCCCACTAACAACAGCCCCACATCTAACTCTGCTACTACGATGCCACCTCAGCACCTGCCAACCAATGAAAACCAAACACATCACCCCACCCGATAAATGGAATAAAATCTGACGGATGGCACATGATCACAAAGGCTTGGAATATTCCTTGTAATCATACCCTGACTGTTAGATTAAAGCTTCAATGTGGGCACCTCTGACAAGCCAACCCATCACCACGTGGACCAACAGGAAGAGGCCAACTCAGATCACTGAAACCGCCACCGCAACCATCACCACACTGCCATGGACACATGGCAGGCGGTCGCATGATCGTATGTCAGAGAAGTCTGACATGCAGCCATGCGAAAGCCAATAAGAATGTGCCACATCATCACCTCTAGGACCACACCAAAGAAGCCTCACCATTCAGAGGAGCAAACGGTGGGCGCATGATTGCATGGGGAAAGAATATTCCATGCAATCGCACGCCAACCATAGATCTTTGATCTCTGACTTTGGGCAATGAAAAGAACTGGGACCCCGGTACCAACCACCGAGCATTGAGGGACTATGTGACTAACCGCCAACCAAGTCACTAGAGGTTAGCAGATAACCACCAACCTTTCAAAGATCATGCGACTATAGTTGCCTAATTGTTGGATGTTAGCCTCTTAACCACCATAAATGGGAGATCAATAGATAACTGCTAGTTCCTAGGTCACTGAATGAAGAATAAACCGTTAGATAGCCGAGCCAAGAAAAGATTTGGGACCACACGGATAGGTGGTAGGCAGTCGCATGATCGCATATCAAAGAAGTCTGACATGTAGCCATGAAATAGCCAATCAGGAGGAGCATATGAAGATCTAGGCCCACCACCTTCGCACTTGCACACTTAAGGAAACACAACAAACAGGAAACAATGTGAGGTCAAAAACATCCAAGGTTTTCGATGAAAGGGGATCGAAAACACACAAAGTTTCTGATAGGTCAACAGACAAGTGCATAAAAGCCTGAAGGCAAAGGGTCGAAAACAACACAAGTCGAAAACACACATAGATCGAAAACATCATGGACTTTTGTAAACACTATGGGTTTTCGACACTGAGGGAGATTTTGAAAATAATTCCAGCAGGCTTAGAATTTTGAATAACTTTCAGGATTTTGCAAATTAGGAGATGCAGTTTGGACTAGGGTAGGGTGACAACATGAAGAACTCAGGGCAGGACACATTGAAGAACACTATGAAGGAAAATAGGTCATTTTCATAAGGTTTTGCAATGACAGAAAATTGGCCTAACACACCATAATAGCTCTAAGTTCTCATAGGACCACATAGGTCGGTATGAACCAACTCAAGTATCTTCTTTGTTCAGTAGTCTTTTCTCTTAAAACTAGACTTAGTCATCTTACCTTTCTGACATTCATGGCACATAACATGATCCTCTTTTGACAAGTTAGGAAACCCTCTAACTATTTTCTTCTTACTAATCTTGATCATGTTAAAAAAATTCACATGACATAACCTCTTATGCCACAACAATGCATCTTCATCCTTCATTAATAAACAAGAAGACTGATCAATATCAAGATAAAATAGATTACCTCAGAGTTGTGTTCTGGTTTCGACAAGTCTTCCTCCATTACCATAGATTCTTACCTTTCTGCCCTAAAAATCAAGTTGGTGGCCTGAGTTATTCAGTTGTGCCACACTTAACAAATTATAGTTCAGTCCCTCTACCCAATATGCATTTTCACATTAATCATCAGTGAACCTTTACCTCTGACCATACAAGGTGCATCATTTCCCATTCTAACAGATCCTCCATCATATTCATCAAGTAGATCAAATTTCTCTATATCACTAATCATATGATGTGTACAACCATTGTCTATGATCCATGTATCATTTCTTCTTACTTAAGAGATTAGTGTTGTTTCTTCATATTTTTCTTCCTCTGAATCATCTTTCATAGCAACAAATACTACTTCTACATCATCATCAGTGTCAAATTTAGATTCAATTTTTTTGGCTATGTAACATACATTTTTTTCTTTGTCATAGCTATCTTGATTATCTCTGTTGTTGTGTTGGTAGCCTCTATTGACTCTTCTCCCAGAGCTTCCTTTGGATCTATCCTTGGATCTATCATCATCTTTCTCATTCAGACATCTAGCAGTAATGTGGCCAACTTCTTTACAATTAAAACATGCTAAGGGTATCTTGCCTCTATACCTTCCCTTACCTTTGGGCAATCTTCTAGCCATAAGAGCTTCAAGCTCATCAAGTTCGTCATCAGTATTGTTATCACCATCATTGTTCTTATCATTCCTGCTACTAGACTTACCGATCTTTAATGAGGACATGAAAGAAGATTCAAAAGAGGGTACAAAATTGTTGTCAAAATTATTCAATTCAAAGGTTGTAAACTTACTTATTAGAGTGTCAAGAGTAAGGTTGGATGTAGCTCTTGTTTCATGAATTACAGAGGTCCTAATCACATAAACTGGCAGCAAAGTTCTGGGAATCTTGCTTATCACTATTTCATCATCAATAAGTCCACTGGATGCTCTAATAGCATGTACTACCTCTTTTAGTGTGTTTGTGTGTTGTACAATGTTCTTACCTTCTTTCATCTTCATATCATCAAATTGACCTCTAAGGCTTTTTGCTCTGGCTCTCTTAACATTCGCATCTCCACTATATATTAGAGTCAACTTGTCCCACATGGTCTTAGCTATATCGCAATCCTGGATGTCTTCAAATTCAACATCGGTACAGGCAGTAGCAAGGTCCATCATAGTGATATTATGTCCATTCCTGTCCTTCAGTTGATTATGTGTTAGGTGACCTAGTGTCGGTTCAATGTAGCCATTCTCCATCAGTTCTAGTGAAAAATTCCCAATTCTGGATATGTGGAACTTCATCCGGATTTTCCATACTACAAAGTTATCTTTGTTCAGCTTTGGCACTTCCCTCTTATACATCTTGAGACCCTTTTTCTAGAGTCCTTAAAACTCTATTTTAAGAAACCAAAGATCTGATACAAATTGTTAGAATAACTGAGAGGGGGGTGAATAAGTTATCTAGTCTCCCAATTCAAAATATATAATCAAAAACAATTCTTCTACTTCTACTACTCGATAAACATAAAATACTTTCACTATTTGTGTCTTTACCAATTGTCACTCTAAAGTTTATAATAGTTACCAATCAAATCTAACATGTAACATTCAAAGTATGATAACAAACAAATATCAAAATCAACACATAATACAAGAGATTTAATGTGGAAACCCTATGAAGGGAAAAACCACCTAGGATCAGCAACCCAAAATTGTTCACTCTTATAAAGTGAGATTAGTGAAGACCCAACCCCATTAAAGGTTACAAACACACTATGAGGTGTGACCTTGTTAGAGGATTTTAGACTAGAAGTTATCATCCAACCAGCAGTCACTCTGGGGTTCATAGGATAACAATGTTCACTCTATGAATGAAACATCAAAAGACTTTCATAGTCCACTTGGTTAAGAGATTTTACTATGTACAATGGTTAAATATGTAATAGTAGATGATCTACCTTGAAACAAATTTAATTGCATTTTACAGATTAATGTTCAGCTCATTCAAATCTTTCTGATCAATATACCACTTCAGATTCAATACTATATCAACTTAGTATCTGTTGGTAATTACTCTTTGTAGCTCGGTAATTGTTCTAGAGCTTGGTTCTTATTAACCAACATGATCAGAATGCATGAAAACTTGTTCATGCAATAATTCTGCAGTATCTTCTTCTTCCGATGATGTTTCAACAATGAAACTAATGTCTCTTATATAGATGAGTAAATCATTTTCTTTTCATCCATCAGATTTTGCCACTTTAAGCTTCCTGGGCTGATGTGTTAGTAATACATTTCAATCCGCTCCTTTAGATCCTTTTGATTTATGTTAGCCATTGATCTTCATAACAAACCTTATCTATTACTTTGATTTCATATACTTTATAGCTCATCACTTTATCCGCTAAAATGATCATTTAATTCCTCTTTCTTTTCATCAGTTAACAAAGAAATGCATTGGTGAACACAAGCTCAGTTAACACTATGCTCGGTATGCACTAGATTTTGTCGGTGTATACTAGAAGGCTTTATTTACCGACAACACTGCTTTTTGTCTTTCAACTCTATTCTTCATCATAGATGAATGCAACATAATAAAGTCAATTTCATCAAGTCATAGACTCATCAAAAAGTTAATTCATGAATTCCTTATCCTCATCTGACTTATACATCTTCCTCATGTAGATATTTATATTGTTCATCTCTTTCACCTTTCTTTAGATGTGTCGGTATAGTAACTTACAAGATAAGTACTATCAAGCTAGTTGACATCAATGATAACATAATACTGATTTAATCATCTTGCATATCTAATCAGAAACTCCTTTAGGAATCTTGAATTATAGATTCTCCATTCAGGTTCTAAATCAGTTGTAGTTCATCACTATGATCCTATCTAAATATTGTCTTGAGGGAGACATGGTAACTTTATGTTTCAATGAGGGCTTGTCCCTTTGGTAAAATGGTGGGGTTTCTTTCTTGTAGGTCCTACAACCAAGGTTTAACCCCCAAAGGGTTTCTCTCTTCTATGGTTCTTAATTGAGAGTGTTTGACTTTGACCATTAGTGAAATAGTGGGGCTTCTTGCTTGTAGTGCTTACAACAAAGGGTAAAGAATTTTATTATATAAAATAGTGGAACAAGGACAAATTTGGTAATATCTTTTCCTCTAAAGATAAGGATATATCAGATCTTAACCTTCTTCAAGAGGAAATATAGAGAGAGGGGTATGATGAGAATAGGTTGCTTAAAAATAAATCTTTGTGGTCTGAGTACCACAATATAATAGGGAAGGAGGAAATTTTCTAGAAGAAGAGATCTAGATCCATCTGGTTAAGGGAAGGGGACCAAGCACTAGGTTCTTTCAATTGTCTATGATATAACACATGGCTGCTAACAAAATTAATGTTATGTTCTATTTTGAATATGGAAGAAGTTGAAAAAACCTTGAACTCTCTCCCTGAAGACAAAGCCCTAGGATTAGATGGTTTCCCAATGTTCTTCTTCCATTTGTTTTGGAAAGTGGTTAAATATGATGTGGTTAAAGCGGTACAAGATTTCTTTGGATCAAAAACCTTTTGAAAGAGCTTAATGCTACTTTTTTGGTTCTCATCCCCAAAGTCCCAGCGATGGACTCAATGGAGCTCTTTAGACCTATAATTGTATGCATTTCCTTCTACAAGATAATTTCTAAAGTCATCATAGCTAGAATTTTCAAGGTGCTCTCTTCTATCATTGCTCACCAGTATTATGGTTTTGTGCCTGGTAGACAAATTCTTGACTCCATAATGGTAGTGCATGAAGTAATCCACTCCTTAGATGCTAGTAAGAGGGAAGGTTTCTTTCTCAAGCTTAACTTGTCCAAGGCTTATGATCATGTTGATTAGATTTTCCTGCTAAGAGTGCTCAATGCTTTTTGTTTTAATTCAAACACTTGCAAGATCATCCATCAACTCATTTCGACTCCTTCCCTAGCAGTCCTGGTCAATGGCTCCTTGTTGGCTTTTTTGAAATCTTCTAGAGGTTTGAGACAAAGAGACCCCATATCCCGCATTCTTTTCATTATTCTATCCAATTGCCTTGGGAGACTAATTTCACAATATAGGAGGACTAGGGTTATGAAAGGTTTAAGGTCACCTTTAGGTAACACAATTTTCTCTCACAAGAAGTTCATGGATGGTACCATTTTAGGTGGGGAGGCTTCCGTGAGTGAAGCCAGAGTGGTGAAGAACTTGTTGAATTCCTAGACTAGGGTTATTGGTCAATCCATTAACTAGACAAAAAAAATTATTTCCTTCCTCAATACTCCTAAGGAGAGATAGAGGATAATTGTGGATATCCTGGGTTTCTACATTGATACTCTTCCTTCAAATTATCTAGGTCTTTCATTAGGTGTTAAGCCCATATTTCTTTCTAGAACAAACTCATTAATAGATTCAACATGAATTAGCTGGTTGGAATGGGGTCACTCTTAGTCAAGTAGGTAAAATCCATTTGGTTAAATATACCCTACAAAATCTTCCCACCTATGCTTTAAGTCTCTTTTCTATACTGGCTAAAGCTGCGGAGGTGATGGAAAGATGTCACGGAATATTTCTCTGGTCAGGGACTGAAGAACATAAAATAATCCCTCTTATTTCATGGGACAAAGTTTGTCTTCCTAGAAGATCTAGTGGATTAGGGATAAGGAGGATCAAACCCTTCAAAAAAGCTCTCGATGAGAAATAGATATGGCATTTTTTCAATAGCAAAGGGGAATGGCGTGACACTTTTGAAGATAAGTAGCTTTCTAATAATCTCATAAATAATTATTTTGATAGAAGTGATTTTATGAAAGGTTCTTATATCTGGAATGGCTTTCTAAATGCCAAGGATATTACCAAATCTAAGGCTAAATGGAAAATAGGGAATGGTCATATTATTAACTTTTGAAATGATAATTGGCTCTTGCAGGGACCCCTGTGGGATTATGAACCTTTCAATATGTGGATGGATGAGTGTATCCATAAATTTGGCTCCCGGGTTTGTAAGTGTAGAGTGGGTAATGCCTGCATGAACCTTTCCTCTATTTAACCAGACCTGATCCCTCTTTCGATTGTCCTTAGTATGGTTTCCCTTTCCCCCTCTTAGGATTTTTTGATATGGGAAGGTTCACCTAATGGGATCTTTTCGGTTGCATCTTCCTATTCTTCTCAAATGTATTTGGAAGTCATGACTATTTGGGTGAAAGCCTGGTTTCCTAGCCTTATTCTCCAAATTAATGTCTTCTTCTAGCTTTTGCTTCAGAATCGCATCTTGATTACTGATAATCTTTTGAATCTAGAGGCATTGAGATTCCCAATAGGTGTGTATTATGTAAATGCCAAGCATGGTCAGTTGACCACCTATTTATCCATTGCCCTTATGTTAGTAATATTTGGCATTATCTCCTTTATGCTTTTGGACTGTAGTGTTGTTTCCCCTCCTTTGTCCAAGACCTCTTTTCTCAATGGTCCCTGTCTTTTAAGAACATTGATCCTCATAAATTATTCTCTTGTGCATTCCTGCATCTCTGTTGGGGAGTGTGGAAAGAGAGAAAAAAATCATATCTTTAGGGATTTTTGTGCTCCACCCAAAATAATTTTTGAAAAGATCCACCATGCTCTGAAAGGAAAATATTATTATTTGTTGTGGTACTAACCCACTTAAAGGAAAATATGAGAATGATGATCCTAAGAAGAACATTAATAAAAGATAGAATTTCACTTGGAGATATCTCCCAGAAGGTTGGTCTAAGGCTAACTTTGACGGAGCAGCCAAGGGTAATCTAGGTAAGGTGAGAAGTGGTGGAGTGATAAAAAACTTAAACAGAATGGGTATTGCAATCATTACTCTCTCCCCTTGCACACAATCTAATCACTTTTTTGAAGCTAACACGACCCTTCAAGTTACTAAATTAGCCCATGATATTGGTATGAAGAATCTTTGGCTTGATGGTGATTCTAAAAATATCATAAATTTCTTAAACTCCCACCATACCCCTTTATGGAATATAGCCAATATAATAGAATAAATGTGTGCTCTTTTAAATTCCTTTAAAAATGTATACATATCCTACCTGCATACAGAATCCACCAAGTAGCTAACTAGTTTTCCCAATTGGTTGTTAAAAGTGACACAATGATTATATAGCTATGTGGTGGAGATCTCCCCCGTGAGGTGAAGGATTTAGTTGAAAGGGATACGTTTCAGGGAAAGGAGGGAATCATAATTATAAATAATAAAAGTTAATGTTTCTTATTAGATGTGCTTTCCCATAAATAGGAAGTACTAGAATGATAGGAGGGGCTATTACTTTGTGTCCGATTTGTACACTTTCTGGTTATCCATTCCCAAAGTTAAAACCTACCCTTTTAGGCATAAAAACAAAAAGATCTAGAAAATCTTGTCAAGAAAGTATCTGAATAGCTAAAATTTGTTAAACTAGAGAGCTTATGTGAACCATTTTTTTTCTATGGGAGGTGAAAGAGACAAAAGGGATCAACCCTTGGATGATAGTGGGAAATGGAGGAGACTAACCAAGGTCTGGAACTCCCTCCAAAAAGGGGGAATTTCTACTTTCATTGAAAGGCTACATGGTAGGAAGCCACCGGTGACCAAAATATTTGTGAAGAGATGGAATGAGGGTTGTGTGATGATTTATGGGAGGAATTTCACTATCACTAAGGGTGTTATTTCGTATGTCACTGGTATCCCCATTATGGGTAAGAATTTTAATAGGAACCAAAAAATCTTAGACTTCACAGTCAATGATTTTGTGAGGGATGAGCACGACAAGAAAGCCATCACCAAAGTTGGAACTCATTACCAACTTGATGGGATAAAAATGCAATGGAGATTTATCCTAAGGGCTCTCACTTCTTATGTGACATTGGATACCATGTTCGATAGGATTATAACTTACCATTTCATCCTTCTAAACCACTTTAGACATGCTATAACGGTTTCTATATGTTTCTACTTATATGCTTCTATCAATGATAACATCAATAGCTATAGGGACAAGGATATTGCTAATCCTGCCCTTCATGAGGGGCTCTTACTCTTTATTTATGATTATTTTAAGTCCCAAATCTTGGGGAAGGAAATAGCTATTAATGACGACAAAATGGACATTTCAGGCTCTTACTATGTCCCCTCAAATATTGAAGATAGTTTGGGTCTAAATTTGGAGGACTAGGCTCGTATTGTGAAACAAAAAAATAGAATCAAGGTTCATCCTCTAAAACTAGAACAACTAGTTCTACTAGAAAAGAAAAAGCAGTGACTCCCTCCAAAAAATAGGCTAGAACTATTATTTCTTCTAAAGAGGAATATAATGACAATGAGGAAGGGATGAATACAAATGACAAAGAGGAGGCCTCTAGTTGAAAAGAAAAGAAGAATAAGGAACCTTCCACAAAAAGGATTTTGAACAAAAAAATTAAGAACATGGGTGAAAGCTCTGGTAGGCTGTCTCCTAAGGACAGGGCCATAAGAAATAGAAAGACTCCCCCCTCTGGCCCCCATGAGAAGGTACAAGACTCTCATCGGGATTAGCCTGAAGATACTTGCCAGGAAGGTCTCTTTCCCTAGTCTCCTCACCCCCACAATTTAGAGAACGACAAGGACCAGTTCACTGAAGAGTTTCACAACAATGATTATGTCAAGGGAAAGAGAGTGTGGCGTAGTTTCAATATTAATACTATGAAAATAGGGATTATTAGGGAAGCCGTTAATCCAAAATTTCTTAAGGCTGAGGATGGTGAGATTTAGTGGGAGGAGTTGATTGACCCGTCTTTGGTGGTCCTCAGTGATAAAACTAGAGAAATGGAGGTTAACCTACTCAACAACACCAATAATATCATGTTGGACAACTTTAGGTCTATTAAATGACTTTACCATGAATTGGGGGATCTCCAAGATAGAGTGAATGGGACTGACATACATAATGGTGGTAGAGTGACTGATGATTATCAGCAAATGGAATATTGGGTAATTAAGATGGAGTAAAAAATGTTGTGCCTTGAGGACACTCTCAAAGGCATAAAGGAGAAGAGCTTCAACATCTTGAAAGATTCAAATGAGAATATCAAGTTGCTTATTGAGAAAATGGAAGAAAATCCAGGAGGGTAAGATGTGTAGATCATAAAAGAGGATAAAGTGCAGAAATCAAAGGGAGGATTTAGAAAGAGGACTAGCATTAGATCAAAGAAGAATAAGGAGCTTGAAGAATCTATGGACATCCAAAAGACAAAGGAGGCTGCTCATAAAATGGAGATCCTTGATTCCAATGCGGCTACCCTACTTAGGTAAATCTCCTGACTGTTTTCCCTAGTTTTTAACCTGCCTATCTATGTGTGTGGTTTACTTTTTTGTTTGCTAAGTCTTTATTAGGTTGTTCTTTTAGCCCTACTAGTGGCCTTTTTTCCCTTTTAGTCTCTATTAATTTTAGATTTGGACCAATGTTTCCATATTATGCTATATGTTGGGTTACAGGCACCTTGTAAAACCTATTTTACATAATAAAAAACTTTATTTTTCAATGCATAAATTTCTACAAATATCCACAAAAATAAAGCATTCTTTCTATACATCACGTGCTTACCATTTTTATTTTTAATTGAGTCCTTTTGGACCAAAAAATCCTTCTCAATGGGAGTATTCTTCCCCACATCAACATCAATATCAACATTGATCGCCTTCTCCAAATTTCCTAAAAATAGAGGTTGAGGAAAAAGGGAAATGGGGGCAACATCATTTCAGGGCTCAATTTATATTTCTTAATGCATGAAGGTTTCTTGCCAACCCTAAATAAAAGGGACCCAAAAGTAATATTCCCTTTTACTTTAATAGACATAAGCAATTTGTCTTTACCTTTCCCCTTGCTACCAACACTCGGATACAAAGAATCGAGATCAAAACCATTTGAAGGGAAATAGTCTTAGTCATCATCATCATTCAAAATAATTCTTCTAGTTAGACAAGGTAGTCAAAGGGTGTTTCTAATTATATAAATAAAGCACCTCCTTAGCATCAAAAGCACCTCTATTTTACACATAAAATCATCATTTCCAACACCATATTCAACTTACTAGTCCAAAAAAATATTTAAGAAAATAATTTGAATATCAATTGGAATATGGTTGTAATCACCTAAAATTTGGCTCCTAAACCACAGACCCCTAATCTTAATTATTGATCATAATCATAAAGAATGAGGCACACCATTATCTCCCTAGTTCACCTTCCCTCCTTTGCAATTCAAATTTGTTCTACCACCTTCTCCATTCAAACTTTCTATCCCACCCCCCATTTGTTAGCTTCTTTTATCTTCTGCATCAATGATATTATTTCAGATGGATCTACTGATGAAGTAAAAAGATGGAGCCAAAATTGGAAGTACAAATTTGGAGCCAAAAGTGATCATGCTCTTGGATGTGATGCTCAATGAGGTGATGTAAAAAATATAGAATTTGAGGGATTTTTATGATGCATTACTATTTATCAGTTCCTTGAAAACCTAGTTTTGTTGCATTTGATGCTTATCATGTTTCTTGTCTATCTAATGGACTTTTCTTGGAGTGGATCTTCTCCTTCCCAACACTAATTTCCCATTTTCTTGGGATTATGATCTCTTCTTTCCCAATATCTAGGTTTTTATGTTTCATTTCTAAAGATTATGATCTCTTCTCCCCAAGATCTAGGTCTATTAACTCCCTTTCTTAAGATTATGATGTCTTCTTCCCTAAGATCTAGGTATTTTTTCCTCCCTAAAGGGTTCTCCATGACTAATTGGATTATCAATTTTGGTGTTAGGGTTAATCCAAGTCAGAATTTAGATTTTGACTCTAGTATTTTATTTTCTTTAGATATTTTTTACCATTTGTTTCATCCTAGTGAGTTGTGCTTTCTACTTCCTAGGTAGTTATACTTGTTTTGCTTCTTTTCTACCTATGAGTTTTTTTTTGGTATCTAGTTTGGACCCATCAATGATTTATATAATAAAGAAAAGGCTCATCTTTATTTTAAACTTAATTTCTTAAGATGATATTGTAGCGAAATTTTCTTTTTTCATTATCTCAAATGTACGAGAACTTTTAGAAAGCAAAAAATTAAGACTTTATATTAAATCTAAAAATATCTAAATTATAAAATGCGAACATTAATCATAGACTCAATCATTATCAAATAAAAAACACACTAAAAAAATTCATTCTATCAAATACAATAAACATTCATTCTATCAAATATAATAAATATTTCAAGGTTGAATTACATCAACGGATTCGTTTGGTAAGATGCAAACATTAATCATAGCCTCAGTCATAGAATAAATACTAGAGTAAAAAATATTGTAAGATGCAAACATTAATCATAGACTCATTCATTATCAAATTAAAAAAACACTAAAAAATCCATTCTATCAAATACAATAAACATCCATTCTATAGAATATAATAAACATTTCAAGGTTCAATTACATCAACGTATTCTTTTGGTATCAAAATGCTACTACGAGAGATAAACATATGAAGAAGGAAGTGCAATCATGTGACTGGTGACAAGAGAACTAAACAAGCATGAAACCACTTTTTATATATTCTGGTTTTCAAACTATAGATATAGTCGCAAATTTCTGGAGAGTATATATTCTTGAAATTCATCAGTCGATCCGTAAAAAAATCATATCAATTGTTTAATTTCGAATTCATTAGATTTTATTTTTTTGTTTTATTTGTTTTCATTTACACACACACAGATATATATATATATATATATATATATATATATATATATATATATATATATATATATATATATATATATATATATATATATATATATATATATATATATATTAGATTTACATATATACATTTACATATATATAAACATATTTATACTTAAAATTAAAAAAATAGATATATTGATACAATTTAATTTAGTTAGAATTTTATATTTAATTTAATTTTAATTAAAAAATTATGTTTAAATTTATAGAAATTTTTTATAACTAGTAGCTAAAATTGAAGGTGGTACCAAAGAGAAATATGTCATATATATGGTAAATAAAGGACAAAAAATATTCTTTTCTAATTTATAAATAATAAAATTTTAGAAGGGGAATTGTATTCTTTAATTTGATATTTGAAATATAAAATCTATGTAAGTAATGAATATTTTAATTTAAAATAATATTTTTTTAATAAATATGTTTTTTTATTAAGTAAAATAGGTTTTACAGGGATCCTAAAACTCACATCAGTATAAGGTCGAAAGAAAGGCATGAAAACCAAGCAAAGAAAAGCAGTTTAGAGTAGCTAGGAACAGGCCACATCAGGGCCGAACAAGAAAAAACAAAGAAAATTAAAGTAAGGCCAAAAAGAAGAGCACCATAACATGTTATGCCAAGCTCTTGAGCATGACAACCGCATTGCTTTCCAGGGCACCATAACTTGGGAGCATTGATGATCTATTTAATAAATATGTTACTTTTTTTAATATATCTTAATTTTTAAACAAAATTTAATTTTTAAGAAGTATAAAAAATATATTTTTTAAATTTATAATCAATATAACTTATATTGAAGGAATTAAAAACCATGCATCTATACTCATGTTTTTAAAAAATCTTTAAGTTTCACTTTCCAATCTTTACCTAACTTTTACATACTAATATTGAGCTTGTGACTTAATGTATTACGTGGCTTCAAATTTTAATGAATTTTAGATCCAACATTGAAAAATGAAATATTTTGTACTTTATAAAAAATTTCTATATTTATCTTTTTTTATAGACGAGCCCATTAGAAAGAGTATAATAGGTTTGGGGGCCTAGTTCTTTTGGATCTTGTTGTATGTCATTCCTATGAGCTGATCTACAAAATATGGGATTTGAGGTCATTTTTGCTTCCATTACTATTTATTAGATTCTTGAAATTAATTTTTGGTTGTATTTGGTGGGTGTCAGCTTCCTTTTCTACTAAGTGGCTTTTTCAAGGAGTTGATCTACTGCTTCAAAAATTTGATTTCATATTTTCTATGGGTTATGATCTTTTCTTCTCCAAGATCTAGACCATTTTGCTTCCTTTGTGAGAATCATAATATCTTCTTCACTGTAATCTAGGTCATTTTACATCCTTTTAGAAGATTATGCTATCTTCACCCCTAGGATCTGGGTACTTTCTCTTTCCTACAAGGTTAGTCATGATGGATTGGATTGTCGATTTTGGTGTTATGGTTAATCCAAGTGAGGGGACAAATTTTGACTTTGTTGCTTTATTTTATTTAGATATTTTCTACCACTTGGTTCTCCCTAGTGGGGTGCCATCTTGGGAACTGTCTACTACATTTTAGAGTCTATTCAAGTGGTGTCTTTAACTTTTTCTTCTTAATCTTTGTGGAGTTGGATTCAGATTTGGTTTCTACAAATCATGGTGGTTAAGCTTTGTTTTTGCTTCTTTTTATTGGAGTGCTTTCCTAATCAAGAAAGGTATGGTTGTGTAGTGGTTAGTGAGCATTGGTTGCATTGTAAGCACTTTTATCCATGTACAAAGCGGGCTCTTCTTCTTTTGTGCTTAAATATGGTTTCTCTTGGGTAACTCTATTTTCTTTTATGGTCTCTACATTTTTGCCTTAAACATTTAGGTAATTTTCTCTCCCTTTCCATTCCAATGATCATGTTTGTTCATAATGGTTTTACAAAAAGGGTTTTTGGGTGCCTTTCTTAACTCTAAGGTTTTCTTGTATTGCCTCATATGTACCTTGTCACCTACTCTACAAAGAATGTGTCTATTGAGGTAGACCTGTAAAAAAAGATTTTTGGGGGGCAGCATGAGATTTTTGATATTGCAGGAATTGGAACTTCTAAAGTGGTCCATGATAGTATTTTTGTAGAGACATCTCCAATAAACATTTTGGAGATGTCTTTTAAAACCCTTTACATTTTTTCTATTGGCTCATTCTCTAGTTATTTTGTCTAATATTTCTTTTGACTTGCTAGATGGTTTCATTTTTGTGGTTCAATAATTGTGAATTCCTTTGTCTTGTCTACCTATGATGTTTTTTCATAAGAGTTTAAACCCATCAATGATTTCTGTAATAAAAAAAAGTTTCACCTTTATTTTACACTTAATCTATCAAGAAAATATTCTAGAAAAATTATCTTATTTCTATTATTCAAAATACACTAGAATTTTTAGAAACGAAAAATTAAGACTTTACATTGAATTTCAAAGCATCTAAATTATAATATGTAAATATGAACCATTGATTGAATCATTTTCAAATAAAAATCTTATTAAAAACATCCATTTTATCAAATACAACAAACATTTCAAATTTCAATTTCATCAAAATTTGACACACAGTTCATCAAAATTTGATTGCACATCTTTAAATTTCTTTCTCTATCAAAGAATATATATGTTTCAAAAACTTTCCTCTAAATCATGCTATTTTATTTATATTCTACCAATTAGCTATAACATACCTCATAACTTGATGTTATTGTGTTGTGGGAAACTCTTCTCTTCTGGCACCTCGTTTTACTCCTTCCCAAAGGCCGCGTATTCTGGTGTTTCTTTTCCTTACCCTGTCAACTATTTATATCAACCATCTCCTTTATCTGCCTGCTGAACATATCCGCCGCGAATTATCTGTTGCTTCTTTTCCTTACTCAGTCAAGTTCGGGGCCTGGAGAACATAATGGGTCACCGATCTACTGCAGGTAAACAAAGTGCGTCGTTGTGACTTTTTAGATCAAAGCCGGGCGTTAACATTTTATTTAGTTTTTTCATTTCGGTACGATGGTGTTTATCGCCGTAGAATAATTGTATTATTTTATTTTCTTAAGATTCAAGCCTTACCGGATCTGTTGGTCTTGTAGGGAGCGGAAACGTGAGTAGCACTTCCAGAAAATGGAAGCCAACGAAATCTTAAAAGAGAATATTGCGATCCTATTTCGTGAGTGGAATGAAAAATCCACCTTGATGAGGAAAATTTACCGCATTACCGCAGAGCTGCGGCAGCATGGTTCGGTTCAAGGGAAGAACGTCTTCTTTTGGTTTCATAATACCATTGCGAAAGATAAACAGATGAAGAAGAAAGCGCAATCATGTGAGTGGCCGGATAGATTCTTACGAGTTTGTTGTTTACAATGGTTTTTACACTAGACCTAATTAACCTAAAAAAAATGTGTATTTCAGCCTCCAAAGGGCGTTCGGTATCTAAGGCGCCAAACTTTCCTTGTCTGTTTCGTTCCAAAAGCTCATCTGACAAGAGCTCTGTACAGGTATGAAAACCCTCTTATATATTCTGGCCTGTCATTCAAACTATATAGATTGTCAGAAATTTCTCAAAAGTATGTATTAACATGCAGGAACAGGATGCGGATAGCGTTGCTCGCGGGTATCCATCTGAAAGCATATCATTGGAGTTAACTCTTGGTAGATCGGTCTAATAGGAGAATATGAGGGTTTTGCTTTTGTGTAGTGTTGGGTTTCACAAAATATTCTAAATATCGAAACCTAATAGGGCATGGAATTGATGGAGGAAGATAAACACATTACAATGCTGAGAACAAAGTAAACAGAGATTTAAAAATATATTTTTATATTAATTTAAAATTTAGATTTACAGATTGTGTCCAGGGCTGCCAATGCTCAGAATATCATCAATGTTTCTATATATGACTAAACATCAAAAACATTCCCTTTGTTTTCAAACTATTCTTCCTAGAAGCATCTAGATAAATTTGGAGAATAACTGAACGATTCAAAAAGTCAAAGAAAAATAATATAAAATATACAACAATTAATATGGTGGTTGGCGGAAGAAAAATGGTTGTCGCATCAGAGTGGTCACATGATCGTATGAATAAAATAATGCTCATGCGATCATGCGACAAGAGCATTAGATGGGACCCACGCGCTATTGAAAATGAAAGACAAAAGTTTTAAGATTGTCACATGATCGCATGAATAAGATAATGGTCATGCGATCATGCAACAAGAACATATTCCCTGAGTGCGGTAGGTAGGGCAGATGAGAGGATGGAGAGGTGACTGGAGCAGCAAGTACTAGTCGCATGATCGTATAAACCAAATATGAGTTATGCAATCATGCGAAAAGTGAAAAAAGAAGGGGGCCCACTCAAAAATTATCGCAAGTTCGCATAAGGAAAAAATATGGCCTAAACAAAAGAAAAGTCGCGTGATATTTGAAGTTGTCGCATGATCGCAAGAGAGGAGAGAGAAGCCTTGCGATCATGTGACAAGGCTTAAAGAAAGAGCCTAGGTAGGTGGGAAGAAAAAGAAGGGAAGATTAAAGTCTTGTCCTGCTGGCAACCACGTCTACAGGCATTCACATTCTTCAACACTCCCCCTTAATCTTCACTGTTATATAAGTCCGCAATGACGATTTCTTTCTGAAGTTGTTCAAAAATATTCTTTGCCAATGGTTTTGTGAAAATATCAGTTAGTTGTTCATTGGACCTACAAAACTGAAGATGAATGTCACCATTGTTTACTAATTCTCTGATGAAGTGATATCTGGTATCAATGTGTTTGCTTCGTTTATGAAATACATGATTTTTGGATAAGGCAATTGTTGAATTGTTATCACAGTAAATTTTCGTAGCTTCTTTTTGATGATGCCCCAAATCTGAAAGTACTCTCCTCAACCAAACTGCTTGACAAGATGTTGATGTGGCTGCTACATACTCTACTTTAGTGGATGAGAGAGTGACAATTGATTATTTTTTTGATGCCCAAGAGATAGCTCCCGAACCCAGATGAAAAATGTATCCAAAAGTGTTTTTTCTATCATCCATGCTACCTCCCCAATCATTGTCTATATAACCAATCAGTTTGTAATCATTTAAAAATGTATACAAAATTCTAAAAAAATTTGTTCCAGCTATGTATCTCAAAATTCTTTTTCCAGCTTTCAAATGACTCTTTCAGTTTCTCCATGAATCTAGAAATAAGACTAACACCAAACATGATATCCGGTCTTGTGGCGGTTAAATACATGAGGCTTCCCACTAATCTTTTGAATAAAATTCGATCTACACATAGACATCGATCATCCTTGCTAAGCTTCAAACCCAATGCAACCAGTGTAGGGGCTGGATTCAGATTTGTCATCTTAAATCTTTTCAACAATTCACCAGCATATTTGCTTTGACATATGAATATTCCTTGATCATTTTGACTTACCTCCATGCCAAGAAAGTATCTCATGAGGCCTAAATCAGTCATATCAAATTCTTTTTTCATGGCTGCCTTGAATGTGTTAGTTTCCATATCTCCTATGAATATCAAATCATCTACATATAAACAGACTATCAAAATTTCTCCTTCATCATTCACTTTAATATACAAAGTAGGTTCATTGCCGCACTTGTTAAAGCCATTATTCACAAAATAAGAATCTATCCTGCTATACCATGCTCTAGGAGCTTGTTTCAAACCATATAATGCCTTTTTTCAATCTGCATACTTTATGTTCTTCTCCCAAAACTTCATAACTAGGTGGCTGACTTACATACACCTCTTCTTCCAAAATTCTATTTAAGAATGTTGATTTGACATCCATTTGATAAACTTTCCATTTGTTTTGGGCTGCAATAGATAGAATCATTCTTATTGTATCCATTCTTGCTACGGGTGCAAATGTTTCATTGAAATCTATACCGGGCCTTTGTGTAAAACCTTTTGCCACTAGTCTTGCCTTGTACTTTGCAACTTTTTCATCAACATCATACTTTGTCTTATAAATTCATTCTACTCCAATCACATCCTTGCCTTTTGGAAGTTCTACTAGATCTCAAGTTTCATTATTTTCTATTGACTGAATGTCTTCATCCATGGCTGCAATCTATTTGTCCTCTTTTATGGCTTCTTCAAAATAGATTGGATTAGCTTGTGTTATCAATGCAAAATACAATAAAAATCAGCATTTTCATCTTCTTGGGTTTCGTCATAAATCTCTCTAAGACTTCTTGTCTTCTTTGATGTGTTTATGGACCTAGACCTTAAAGATGCAAGTGTTAGATTAGGAGACTCACTATTGTTATTATTTGTTGTAGTGAGATTTGGAGTGCTAGGTGCTCTTGATGGTGTTGTAGGAGCATTTACTTGTATAGGAAGATTTGCACCTTGATTTTCATCATCTTCATTCTTTTGTAGGATAGTAGGTGTACTTGAACTTATTTTGTCTATGCTGCCATCCCATGGCTCTTCTTCAACAAATTCAACATCACAGCTTATTATCAGCTTCTTAGTAATAGGATTGTATAGCTTATATGCCTTTGAGTGTTCACCATATCTCACAAATATGCATTTTTCTCCTTTGTATCTAATTTTCTTCTCAATTCTTGAGGTATCAATGAGTATGCCACACATCCAAAAACTCTTAAATGTGATATGTTATGTTTTCTCTTGCTCCAAGCTTCTTGTGATGTTTTATTTATCACTATTTTTGTTGGACACCTATTCAAAATATATACTGAACATGCAACTGCTTCAGCCCAATATTCATTTGGTAAATGTTTTGCCTTTATCGTGCGACATGCCATTTCCATGATTGTTCTATTCTTTCTCTCTGCTACTCTATTTTGTTGAGGTGTATATCTTGCAGTAAATTATTTGTGTATGCCATTTTCTTTTCAAAAATTCTGAAAATCAGTTGAGACATACTCTCCACCTTTATCAGTTCTCAATGTCTTGATAGGATATCCACTTTCTTTTTCAACTTTTGCCTCGAACTTTTTGAAAATAGAAAATGTATCAGATTTATACTTCAAGAAATAAACCCATGCTTTTCTACTAAAATCATCAATGAATGTTATGAAATAAAGTTTTCCACTTATGGAAGGTGTTTGCATAGGTCCACAAATGTCTGAATGTACTATCTCTAATGGTTGTTTTGCTCTATATGACTCCCCAACTGGAAATGATTTCCTATGTTGTTTTACCAATATGCAACTCTCACATGTGGTTTTAAGTGGCTCTCTTTGTGGCAACCCATAAACTATTTTCTTCTTGTATAACAGCTGTAATCCTTTAAAGTTTAAATGTCCTAGCCTTAAATTCCATAGCCAAGATTCATTTTTGTATGAGGTTTTAAAAGCTGTTTCAACAACCTTTTGCAAACTTTGTGGCTCTATCATTAATCCACTTTGAATTCTTAGTGGGAACATCCTGTTCTTTGTCATTTCTACTCTTGCAATCAACCTATTACTTAGTTTCTTGTCTAGAATCACACATTCACCATTCTCAAAGTGTACTCTATAACCCTTTTGTACCAATTGCCTAATACTTATAAGGTTGTGTTGTAATCCGGGAACATAGTAAACATCTAAAATTTGGTTATCTTTATGTTAATTGACCCTTTGCCCATAAATGAAACTCTTTGATCATTTCCCAATTTAACTTTTAATTTTACTGAATCATCCATTGATGAAAATATTTCTTTCTTACAACTCATATGGTTACTGCATCCACTATCTAAGAACCACAGTTCTTTAGAAGTTTCTTGTGCTACATTGCAGGCTATGAATATTGTGTCCTGTTCACTAGTGTTTGACTGATTTTTATTTTTAAAATGTGTCTTTTGCTTATTCAAATTATATTGCTTTTTCTTACATTCTGATGCATAATGCCCAAATTTGCTACAGTAGTGACATTGGATGTTAGATTTGTCATACCTTTTTTCTTGATGATAGCTTTGAGAGTGACTGCTCCCCCTTCCTCTTGTTGATGTAGAATGGGCATGTGGGCTTGATGGTGGTCTTCTACTTTGAAATTGTGTGTTTTCTCTTCCTCCTCTTGATGAGAAATGTCCTCTGCCTCTGTTGTTGTTTGATCTCCCTCTTGACTTGCCAAATGAGAGCTAAGTCTTGAATGCATTTTCAAATGATGATGACCCTATTCAGTTCAGTATTTTCTCATGGACTAAAAGTGACCCCATTAATTCATCTACTAATAATATAGAAAGATCTTTGGCCTCTTGAATAGCTATTACTATAGCATCAAATTTAGCAGGCAGACTTCTAAGTATTTTTTCCACAATCTTTTGATCTTCAACAGTGTCTCCATAGGACCTTAACTGATTTACTATTGACATTACATGAGTGAAAAATGCATCTATTGAATCTGAGTCTTTCATTTGTAAATTTTCAAAATCCCTTCTAAGTATCTGCAATTTTGCCATTATTACCTTGCCTGTGCCTTGGTATGCTGTTTGCAAACTGTCTCATGCTTGTTTTGATCTTGTGGCAGCTGCAACCTTTGGAAAGATTGATTCTTCTATTTCTTTTTGAATGGAAAATAGTGCCTTTGCATCCTTCTTCTTATTTTCCTTCAATAAATTCTTATCTTCTTGTGAAACGGTCTGATATGCCTGCTGATCTGGTGGTTCAAGAAACCCATTTTCTACTAAATCCCAAACATCTTGTGAATGAAAAAGAGTCTTCATTTTTATGCTCCAATAGTCATAATTTTTGCCATTAAAGATTGAAATCTGAGGTTGAGAAATACTCCCACTACTTCCTGCCATGGTTTACCAATAACACTTTCTCCTGTTTTATAAAACCCCTTTTTTTTATTTGCTATTTACCCAGAATGAAATTCATCCAGGAAATAATACCAAGATCCTTTTTGTGCTTCAATCTCTAGCAGACCTTTTCCCTTCAATAACCGGTGCTTCAATCTCCTACTCTGATACCAATTTCATGGAGGAAGATAAACACATTACAATGCTGAGAACAGAGTAAACAGTTTAAACAAAGATTTAAAAATATACTTTTATATTAATTTGAAATTTAGATTTACAGATTGTGCCCAAAGCTACCAATGCTCAAAATATCATCAATGTTTTTGTATATGAGTAAACATAAAAAAAATTCCCTTTGTTTTCAAAATATTCTTCCTAGAAGCATCTAGATAAACCTGGAGAATAACCAAATGATTCAAAAAGTTAGAGAAAAACAATATAAAATATACAGCAATTAATATGGTGGTTGGAAGAAGAAAAATAGTTGTCGCATGAGAGTGGTCGCATGATCACATGAATAAAATAATGCTCATGTGATCATGCGACAAGAGCATTAGAGGGGACCCATGCACTATTGGAAACGAAAGCCAAAAGTTTTAAGGTTGTCGCATGATCGAATGAATAAAATAATGGTCATGTGATCATGCGACAAGAGCATATTCCCTAAGTGCGGTAGGTAGGGTAGATGAGAGGATGGAGAGGTGATTGGCGCAACAAGTACTGGTCGCATGATCGCATAAACTAAATATGAGTTATGCGATCATGCGAAAAGTGAAAAGAGAAGGGGTCCACTCAAAAATTATCGTAGGTTCGCATAAGGAAAAACCTAGCCTAAACAAAAGACAAGCCGCATGACATTTGAGGTTGTCACATGATCGCAAGAGAGGAGAGAGAAGCCTTGCGATCATGCAACAAGGCTTAAAGAAAGAGCTTGGGTAGGTGGGAAGAAAAAGAAGGGAAGATTAAAGTCTTGTCTTGCTAGCAACCACGTCTACAGGCATTCACATTCTTCAGTAGGAATTACTTCTTTTGGATCCGGATATGTGATTGTCTTCGCATTCCTGCAATAATTGTTTTATTTCTTTCACATCTCTATGTGTGAGGGTGTTTGCATTGTGGCAATAATGGTTTTGCTTTTATTTAATCTAGGGTTTTATAGTCACAGTCTGAATATAGGCATTCTAAATATGAAAGTGATGTAACTTGTGGTCCATTTTGAGATCATGTAGCACTTGCATAGATTTCTCTATATGAATTTTTTTTAAGAATGTAGCTTTTAGTTTTCTAAAAATGAATGACATGATATGAATGTTAACATATTGTGTAATATAATATTTGCATTTTAGTATTGTTATTCGATGGTGTAATATTTTTGGGAATTCAAAATTTATAAAGAAATCATTGGGTTTGACAGGTTTAATTTATTCATCTAGCTTCTTATTGAAAGGAAGTTTTGTAAAGGAAAAAAATTGCAATTAAACTTGAATTAAATTTATAATAATACTGATAATCTTGATTGATAAAATTAATAGACAAGTGTTTACAAGAGATTCATAACATTTTAATAAAGTTGGATGGACCAATTATAATAGATCTATTAGAAACAAATTATTAAATAGAATCGATAATTTTAGAAATAGATTAAATAAGATGCATTCTATTAATTTACATATAAGATAATAAAACATATTTGTCATATTTATATTGATAATAAAAGAACTTAGTATAATAAAAAACTAGAATTTTTTTTTCTTATGAACAGAGGCCTTTTCTATTCAAAATATTAATGTACAATATTCACAAAAAAAATCCAGTGGAAAGAATAACCCTGCAAGTTGACACGGTACTTAGGCTAGAAACATACAATTATTCATCAAAAAATTATATAAATGAGAAACCCTCAAACTGCAAGAGCAGTAGAAAAAGATGGAGGAGGATCTTTAGCATCAGGATTGCCCTAGATATTGGGCCCAAGAGTTTGATCAAGAACGGCCTAGCCATCTTTTGGATCATCTTTTTTCAATTCTCCTTCCCCCCGCCTAGATGAGATAGCTAGCGCCAAGTGAGGGAGCTTGTCTTGATTAGCAGGAACAGAGGCCGAAGGCTGAGTAAAAGTAGCACTAGTGGAAGGAAGAAAAGGAGGCCAACCTGAACCTACATCCCTCAAAGGAGTAGGAGAAGTGGAGCAGCGACGCCATTGATGCAGAGTCCTAGAGTGTTTGGTAGAGGAACTCCAGCTACGATGTTGGTCCATGGGTGGTGTATAGTCAGCTGAGAGAGAATCTGGAGGCACTCAAGCCACAATACAAGGGGCATTGCCCTAGTGCTAGAGAAACTCCTACAAATGAGCAAACTCTAGGGCCACTTTATCTGCTTGCACCTGGATATGCATCATGACATTATTACAAATACATGTCTTAGCATAAAGAGGAACATGAATATCTAGAAAACTATGAGAGAAAACCACAATGTTACAATCTTTCCATAGAGTAAAGAAAATTTCTAGCTTGAAAGTATGCCATATCTGGGTGTAATAGGAAGGCATTCGAGGAGAGTTACTAAGAAGAGCCATGTGCCAAGAAAAAGGCTCAGGCCTAAAAGGAGCAAAAAATTTGTGAATCCAACCCCAGTAGTTTTGGGCATGACGACAAAACCAAAAAATATGCATGAGCATCTCTGAGTGACCACAAAAAGGACATTTAGGGTCAGGAACCCCCATATGCCAGAGCCTAGCTCCCAAAGGTAAGCCCTATTATAACAAACACTAGTTAAAATGAGAAATTTTAGGCTAAGTGACAAAATCCCAAATAGTATGAAATCACCAGCCCTAAGTCTTCTGAGAAGAAGAAAGATGCCAATGCTGGTTGAGAGAATCAATCATGGAAAAATGAGGCATAAGCCAAGAATACCCAAGCTTAGGCTTGTAGTTGCTGAAAGGAGTGGCATGATACCACTTATAGTCTTTCCACCATGGTCTGACCCATTGAATACCCAACTTACACAGGAGGTGAGGTGAGATGGCAGAAACTAGTAAGTCAAAAGTCTTACGATCTGGGTGGATGAGCCGAAATTAAATCCAGAGATCATCCCAGGATCAGAGACTCATAGTGGCTCTAGAAAAAATATCTTTGGGGGTTTGGATGCCATGCTTGTGAAATCAAAGAGCATGAACCCCCTGAATTCTAGCAAGATGAGTCCCTTGCTGAGCAAAGAGAGGAGACCACCAAATGTTTTTCTAGTTGAAAGAAAGACCATCCTGGAAACCACTCCTAGCCCACCGAATCCAAGGCTTAATAGACTCCCAAGCTCTCCAAATATTTTTGGTGATAAAATTACCCTAGATCTGGATAGGCTCCCTCATAACTAGCAGGTTTTGAAAGCTAATCACATTCCAGGAAATCTTGTGAAGAGGAAACCTAAAGGAAATTCAGTGTCAAAGTAGAATTTTCCAAGCTTCATTGCCTGAGAGACACTGCACAACCCATTTGGCATAAAGGGTGTGGCCTTGTTTCTAGGTATCAATTAATCCAAGCTCGCTAGAGATTTTTGGAAGGTAACAAAAATCTCAGGAAACTCCGTGGAAGCCTTGGTGATCAATACCAAAGGCCCAAAGAAAATCCCAAAGAAGTTTCTCAAGGTGTTTGTAGGAGGCTTTGGAAGGAGCCCAACAACAGGAGTATAAAACATGCATGGCAACTAGGACTTTGGAGGAAATATGAAGTTTTCGTGTGAGGAGAGCAACTTCATGATCTAGTAGGTAAGCTTTTTTTCAATCTTAGCAAGAACTGCATTCCATAGATCAGTAGGATTGCCTTGAAAAGCAAAGGGAATACCAAAAAAAGAGGAATATTTCCCTATGTTGAATCCTTGTCCACCCAAACTAGGAAAGCTAGGGAGGCTCAGGAAGAGACGACTGTCTATAACTATATCATCTTAAAATGGAAGCACTTCCATGTTAAGAGCATTTAGCCCTTTGAGTAGGTGGTTTGGGGTCATGTTAAGCACCTTGATTAGATCTTTGCATGTAATTGGCTTTCTCCCCACTTTCCACTTCTTCTCCGCGCTTGATTTCTCCATTATAGGTGAAATTAAGGTTAAGGTCCTGAGGAATTTTCCTGATTTTCCCTCTTCCATGGGTCTACTTTCTAGGTAGTGTTTAGAAACAAGACTTCCTAGTGCTTCATCATATCAATTAGGGGATTTTCTATCTATTCTAGACACTGGGCCCTATTTTGACATCAAATCCTACATCTCTGGCATCTCCTGGAACCTCTGCTACAAAACCTGGCAAAGTTAGGATCTGAGGTTAAAGTCAACCTCGACCCTGACTAGGTCAGGGTCAAACTTGACCCTGACCAGGTCAGGGTTGACCTCGACTTTGACCTCTTCCTGCTAGGATTTCAAATTTCAAACGTTGGAAGTTTGGCTTTCGAGAAAATTATTTCTCTGCTTTCGGGTTGACTATTTCGCACTCTGAAATAGTAAATCCTTTAATTGTATTTAATCAAGGTATATTTGATCTAGAGGAGTGTGCCCTAGATCACTATAAAAGGAGGCCTTCCTCTCTCATTTTCACATCAAAGTTTTCTCGAACAAGTATCTAGAGCTCTCAAGTGAAAGCAAGTTTTCAAGCATTCAATTGTTCAAGCCTTCATCCATCAAGGAGATCCATTGTTAGCCATTGAAGGATTCAATCTCTTTGGAGCCCCATTGAGGATACATCATTCTCCATCCTTTCAAGCCTTTTTCATATGAAAAGTTCAAATCAAAATTGGTGTTGAAGATCAAAATACCATTGATTAGAGACATATTGCCATCCATTGAAGCATTCTTACTTGTGGATTTGAGGATTTGAATCCTCTGCAAGGACTTCAACATAAGCAACGTGATTTGTTCCAATTACTTTGTTTATGCACAATATATTTCAATTCAATTTTAAGGTTAATTCATAAACTAGGGTTTGACTAAGGAAAACCCCCCATTTTCTTGTAGGTACAGGTGCAAAATTTTAGATCTAAGAGCAAATTTGGATACCCTTTTCACCAATCTTTCAAGATCTATGAATAGAATCAGAATCGGACTTCAAATAAATAATGTGGTATTTGACCTTTTAAAAGGTCAAAGTTGACCCATGTGAATTTGGCAAAAAGATTTCTAGGTTTTTTTTGCCTCGACATTTCCAGTCTAGAATAGGTGATAGAATCTTTGAAAAGTTCATACAGACGCCAAAATTCAACATTTTCTAGATCTACTCTAATTCAAGGTTAGTATTTGCACTTCAATTATTTCAATATAAAGCATAATACATTCGACTTAGGGGAAACATTAGCTTTATTCTTTCTTTCATATTCTCCATCAAATTGATCTGATTTTGCATTAGCCTCTTAGGTTAATCGAATTAAATCTACTTTGTGGGAATTTGGGTTTGAGAATAGATCCCTTTGTCCCCTTAAACATTTTAAATCAGGTTGAATCCATTTTAACTCTATATATTTTGGTGAACTTGATGAGCTTACTCTCTTTCTTTTTGGTGTTAGATTTCCCTTTGTCTTATTGTGTGTGTGTTTGTGTGTTCACCTTCATTATATATTTTGGTGAACCCGATATACTTACTCTCTTTCTATTTTAGAATTGGATGCCCTATTGTGTTAGATTCCTCTTTATATTGTCTTGTTAGTATTAGATATTTTCCTTCATGGTAGATCTTGCATGCTAACTAGATTTAATATTCATTCTTTATGTGTTCTTAGTTTAGTTCATTTGCATTATATTGGTTTATGAGCTTTACTACCACTAGTCCTACTTATAACATTTTGATTAGAAGAAGTCACAGACTCATGGGTGTCTTTGAGCCTGAATCTTCTCCTTTCCTTAGGATCCTCAATGATAACTTGATTCTTCATGATTCTAATCCTTCTATGGAGAAAAAATCTTCTCACTCATCTCATGATGAGGATGATGCTTTAAGGGTTCCTCCTGAACAAGTAAAAAAACTTTCCACTAAACTTGATAAAATGGGTAATTGGCTCCTCCAAGAAAAGCATAATCAAGATTCTATTCAAGCTATAGAAGCCCTTAGAAACTTCTCCTTGATAGTGATCAAGGTGGTAATCTCTTGCGTGGTATTACTCATCTTGTGCATTCCAATGTTAAACCTTTCACTCAAGAAGCTCAAGCTTTAGGTTTCACTACTCCTATCACTAGTGTTGAACCTCCTTCTAATCCTTCACCTAGTATTCCTATCTATACTCCTTCTTTGGTGACTGTGATGGTTCCCTGTGTTCCTATGAGTGTTCCTCTTGTTTCCCTTCCTACATCACAACCTTCATATCATAATGTTTCTTTTACTTATTCCAATCCGCTTCCAATTGTAGTTCCTAGAGTTCCTCCAGTTGTATCTTCTATTCCAATAGCTTCTTACACTTTACCAAGTGTGTTTAATGTTCCTCCTCATCCTATTTCCTCTAATGATTCAACAATCATTAGTTTGGCTTAGACTGTATCATCCTTACAATAAGAACTTGCTTCCTTATCTCAAAACAAGTTTAGTATTCCTACATGTGACATGGGGAGTCCCTTGTGCCAGGATATTATTCATACTCCTGTTCCTTAGCAAGGTGAGATGCCTCATCTTGAGAATTATAATGGAAAAGGAGATCCTATTCATCATGTTAAAACATTCCAAATCCTTTTTAGTGACTATGCTCATGACCATAGGATTTTAGCCAAGCTATTTTCTTGAACATTCCATGACAAGGCTTTACAATGGTATTGTTCTTTGCCTCCTTATTCAATTGATTCCTTTCCACAGCTTGCTAATGCCTTTATTCAACAATTTCAAAACAATATTGGCTCGCAAGTGTCTTTGACTGATTTAATGCATTGTAAATAGGGTGGTAAAGAAAACTTGACTAAATTTATTGGTCGATTTAAACATTTGCATGCTCAAATTTCTTATCTTGTTCCTGATATTGATATTCAATGTATGTTTATTTCAAATTTGCAAAAGGATATTAGAGATAAGATTCTACTTACTGAATTTACCTCTTTTCAATAACTTTGTGTAGCGCTTCATCATTATCAATTACAAGTGAGCTAGTTTTAGAGAAACACTCTAATGGCTCCTGTTCCAGTTGATAAGAGTGATGCTGCTCCTAATCCAAATAAGTTTAAAAAATTCAACAACTATCTCAAGATAAAAAAACTAGAAAATGCAGTTGCTGATCAGGTTGTTGTTGCATCTCACAATACCACTTCTGCATCCCCTACTTTTCAATTAAATCATATGTTTACTCTTCTTTCTGAAACTTTACATGCTATTATGAATAGGTTGTTAGTTTCTAATATGATTACTTTAGCTCCTATTCGACCTCTTTTACCTATTACAATGGCATCTAAATCTTTTCATCAGAATTCTTTTTGTGAATATCATCATCAGAATGGTCATGATACTGAGAAATGTTTTTCTTTAAAACATAAGGTCCAAGATCTCATTGAGGCTAAGGCTTTATCTATTGATAATCTGGATAGTAGTGGGAATCAATCTATCTCTCCTCCTAATTAGAACCTTCAAATCTATACAAACCCTTTACCTTTGCATGATACTAATACTATTTCTCAACCATTTGCTATGGAAATTGTATATGATTCAAAGATGGATGATCTTAATCATGTTGTTAATCAAGTGGAGTATGTTGCTAAGCTTCTATCTCAACCTCAAGTTAAACCCAAACCTAAAGTGAAACCTCAACCTAAACCTTGACAATAATTTAAGAATAAAAGACCTCCAAAACTTTTGATTACCTTTGATGACTCTGAGATTATTAAGGCTCTTGATGGTCCCCTTTACATTGCTGCTAGGGTTGCTTAGATACCTACTCATGGTTGTCTTGTTGATCCTACCTCCTTAGTCATTGTTATCACTGAAGAAAATATTTTTATGAAAAGCTTAAAACATGACTTCTATGATACATTGGATGTGTGGATTCAAACTTTTAATGGTTTTCTTTATCACTCATTTGGTTCTATTACTTTACCGGTTGAACTTTTTGGAAAAATTGTGAACACTACCTTTGTTGTGGTTCCTACTTCTAATCAATTTCAAGTTAAGCTAGGTTTTCCTTGGTTGACTGGCATGCATGTTTTTGCTTCACCCATCCATGAGTGTCTTAAGTTCATTCATGATGGTGAAGTGAAGAGGATTGATCATAGTTTATATCAACCTTCTAGGCCTAGAGATTGTGTTGCTCTGGATTTCTTTTGGCCTTCATTACCTAATTCATCTCCTCCTCGCCTTGATAATATTTTTCATTCATATCAAGCTTACAAGCATCGTAAGATTCTTCAATTAGGCATACCTCCTATAGATCATAATCATGGTCTTTTACCTACACCTTCGATACCTCCTTTAACTATGGCTTCTAGTTATGTTAATCAAGTTCCTCCTACTAAACCTATCAAAGATCCTATGATTGTTTCTCCTATGGTTGATAATCCTATTGATCTTCCTAAAGAACCTATGAAGGATCCTACGATTTTTCCTCCTAGTTCTCAACCTATTTCAAATAAATCAAAACATAACCAATCTACTAATGAACATCGTAAAAAGCATCATGCCCATGCTAAAGCTAAAAGATCTCTACTTTCTATGGATACAACTATACATAATGTATTAGAAAATGTTGTTACTAATAATGATGTTCACATGCATGATTATAATGATTCTATTCATATCTTAGATCCTATTTTGATTAATTTGGATAAAGAAGATACTCTTGATGATACTGATAATATTAATGATGAATATGAGACTATTGACATTGACATTGATTTTCCAAATATGCTCTCATCTCAATTAACTCTTACACCTAGTATCGAACATTGTGATTCTCAAGAGGATCCTTGTTTGTTATTGGCTATCATTCTTACTATATTGGATATAGTCCCTCTTGCGAGCTACCCACCTCCTCAAAATGATATACAATGAGATGGCAAAAGTAGGCAGCACGCTTGATCAGCTTGTCCTTTGTGGTAGCTTTGTTGTGTGTTTTCCTGTTGTACTGTGCTTCTCTTGTAATGTGATTGCTAAATATTTTTAGATTCTTTTATATGATTCTTGTTACTCAGTTGGTACAAGATGATGAAATAATCAAAACTATTGTTCCTTTCTTCTATATGTATCTCTATTCTTCTATATGTTGTTCAATGTTATGTTTTAAATGTGCTATTGTTCATAAATGTTTCCTTGTGTAATCTGCTTGGATTCGAGATATGGTAGCACTAAATCTTTTTGGTCCCCTTGTCATGGTCCAAAAGGATTCTTCTTCATGTATCTTATGTGATCTTTCCTTCTTCGTGATTGTAGTTCTACTTTCTTTATATATATATATATATATATATATATATATATATATATATATATATATATATATATATATATATATATATATATATATATATATATATATATATATATATATATATATATATATATATATATATATATATATATATATATATATATATATATATATATATATATATATATATATATATATATATATATATATATATATATATATATATTATGATCATATTGACCCCATGGTAGGTAGATCCCTTCCGTATTCTCTGTATGTTTTTGTGATATTTCCCTTGATTTGTCTTCGTCTGGGGGCATTTCGACGTGGAAACATAATCAGTGGAGTTGTTTATGTTTCCGTTAAAGCCATTGCTCCTATTAAGTGTCAACAATGACTTTAACATGGGGGGATACGCTCTAGTCACTTATTACACACACGCACTTATGAAAACTTCAAAACATGCTAAATCTTCTAAAGGTAACACACATAAGTTGCTAAATCATAAGGAAGATACGCAGTTTAAATTTACTTTTTAAAAACATTTTTCCTTTCTTTTTGGATTAAGAATTAATCCTTAAAGTATGGATTTATATTAGGATCTCTTGATCTCTCCAGTTTCAAGCACACATATATTTTTGATCCCTTAAGGTTGGAAGTGTCCTTAAGATTGGATCCCCTTTTTTATTTTATTCTTATGGAATAGAATATTCCTAGGAATAAATTATTGATGGGTTGACTAGTAAGTAGCCACATTCACTAGGCGGTTCAATTCCATCTTTCCAGTTGCGCCTTTACTTTCTTGTGTGATTCACAATGGGACAGGTTTTCATTGGGCAAGGTAATCACACTCTTTCTTTCTCTCTAGAGATGTCTCTCTTATCTGTGATCTAAGAGTCGATGAAGACTTGAGTCCCTAGGGGCTTGAGATTTCTCTTTGTCCCTTAGATTTGGATAAGATTATCTTGTTATTTCTATCTCCTTTACCAAGAGTTTGCATCGAGTCCATACTCTTGCTAAAGTAGGGGCTTAATGTATCATCTTAAAATGGAAGAACTTCCATGTTAAGAGCATTTAGCCCTCTGAGTAGGTGGTTTGGGGTCATGTTAAGCACCTTGATCAGATCTTTGCATGTATTTGGCTTTCTCTCCGCTTTCCACTTCTTCTCTGTGCTTGATTTCTCCATTATAGGTGAAATTAGGGTTAATGTCCTCAAGAATTTTCTTGATTTTCCCTCTTCCATGGCTCTATTTTCTAGGTAGGGTTTAGAAATGAGACCTCCTAGTCCTTCATCATATCAATCAGGGGATTTTCTATCTATTCTGGACACTGGGTCCTATTCTGATATCAAATCCTGCATCTCAGGCATCTCCTGGAACCTTTGCTACAAAACCTGGCAAAGTTAGGGTCTGAGGTCAAAGTTGACCTCAACCCTGACTAGGTCAGGGCCGACCTTGACCTTGACCTCTTCTCACCAAGAATTCAAATTTTAAATGTTGGCAGTTTGGCTTTCGGGAAAATTACTTCTCCCTTCCGCGTCCGCTGTTTCGGGCTCCGAAACAATAAATCCTTTAATTATATTTAATCAAGGTATATTTTCTAAATGTTAGGACCTAATTGGGATTTAATTCTCCAAGGTGGCCCATCTAGAGGAGTGTGCCCTAGATCACTATAAAAGGAGGCCTTCCTCTCTCATTTTCACTTCAAAGTTATCTCAATCAAGTATCTAGAGCTCTCAAGTGCAACCAAGTTTTCAAGTGTTCAAGTGTTCAAGCATTCATCCATTAAGGAGATCCATTGTTAGCCATTGAAGGATTCGATCTCTTTGGAGCCCCCTTGAAGATCCATCATTCTCCATCCATTGAAGCCTTTTCATATGCAAAGATCAAATCAAGATTGGTGTTGAAGTTCAAAATACCATTGATTAGAGACATCTTGCCATCCATTAAAGCATTCTTACTCATGGATTTGAGGATTTGAATCCTCTACAAGGACTTCAATATAAGCGAGGTGATTTATTTCAATTACTTTGTTTATGCACAATATATTTCAATTCAATTTTAAGGTTAATTCCTAAACTGGGGTTTGACTAAGGCAAACCTCCCATACAACCAAAAACCCCCTTTTTATTGTAGGTACATGTGCGAAATCTCAGATCTGAGAGTGAATTTGGATACCCTTTTTCGCAATCTTTCAAGATCTGCAAACATAATCAGAATCATACTTCAAATGAATAATGTGATCTTTGACCTTTTAAAAGGTCAAAGTTCACCTATGTGAATTTGGAGAAAAGATTTATTGGTTTTGTTCACCTGGACATTTCCACTCTAGAACAGGTAACAAAATCTTTAGAAAGTTCATACAGATGCTAGAATTTAGCATTTTCTAGATCTGCCCTAATTAAAGGTTAGTATTTTCACTTCAATTATTTCAATATCAAACATAATACATTCTACCTAGGGGAAACATCAGATTTATTCTTTCTTTCATATTCTCCATCAAATTGATCTGATTCTACATTAGCCTCTTAAGTTAATCGAATTGAATCTCCTTGGTGGGAATTTGGGTTTGAGAATAGATCCCTTTTTCCCCCTAAACATTTTAAATAAGGTTGAATCCATTTTAACTCTATATATTTTGGTGAACCCGATGAGCTTACTCTCTTTCTTTTTGGTGTTAGATTTCCCTCTGTGTGTGTGTGTGTGTGTGTGTGTGTGTTCACCTTCATTATATATTTTGGTGAACTTGATATACTTACTCTCTTTCTTTTTGGAATTGGATGCCCTATTATGTTAGATTCCTCTTTATATTGTCTTGTTAGTATTAGATTTTTTCCTTTCTGGTAGATCTTGCATGCTAACTAGATTTAATATTCATGCTTTATGTGTTCTTAGTTTAGTTCATTTGCATTATATTGCTTTATGAGCTTTACTACCACTAGTCCTACTTACAACATTTCGGTTAGAAGAAGTCATACACTCATGGGTGCCTTTGAGCCTAAATCTTCTCCTTTCCTTAGGATCCCCAATGATAACTTGATTCTTCATGATTCTAATCCTCCTATGGAGCAAAAATATTCTCACTCATCTTATGATGAGGATGATGCTTTAAGGGTTCCTCCTGAACAAGTCAAAAAACTTTCCACTAAACTTGATAAAATGGGTAATTGGATCCTCCAAGAAAAGCATAATCAAGATTCTATTCAAGCTATAGAATCCCTTAAGAAACTTCTCCATGATAGTGATCAAGGTGTTAATCTCTTGCATGGTATTACTCATCTTGTGCATTCCAATGTTAAACCTTTCACTCAAGAGGCTCAACCTTTAGGTTTCATTTCTCCTATCACTAGTGTTGAACCTCCTTCTAATCCTTCACCTAGTATTCCTATCTATACTCCTTCTTTGGTGACTGTGATAGTTCCCTCTATTCCTATGAGTGTTCCTCCCATGTCCCTTCCTACATCACAACCTTCATATCATAATGTTCCGTTTACTTATTCCAATCTACTTCCAACTGTAGTTCCTAGTGTTCCTCTAGTTGTATCTTCTATTCCAATAGCTTCTTACACTTTCCCAAATGTGTTTAATGTTCCTCCTCCTCCTATTTCCTCTAATGATTCAACAACCATTAGTTTGGCTCAAACTGTATCACCCTTACAATAAGAACTTGCTTCCTTATCTCAAAACAAGTTTAGTATTCCTACATATGACATGGGGAGTCCCTTGTCCTAGGATATTATTCATACTCCTATTCCTCAGCAAGGTGAGATGCCTCATCTTGAGAATTATAATGGAAAAGGAGATCTTGTTCATCATGTTAAAACATTCCAAATCCTTTTTAGTGACTATGCTCATGACCATAGGATTTTAGCGAAGCTATTTTCTCAAGCATTTTGTGACAAGGCTTTACAATTGTATTTTTATTTGCCTCCTTATTCAATTGATTCCTTTCCATAGCTTGCTAATGCCTTTATTCAACAATTTCACAACAATATTGGTTTGCAAGTGTCTTTGACTGATTTAATGCATTGTAAACATGGTGCTAAAGAAAAGTTGACTGAATTTATTGGTTAATTTAAACATTTTCATGCTAGGATTTCTTATCCTATTCTTGATATTGGTATTCAACATATGTTTATTTCAAATTTGCAAAAGGATATTAGAGATAAGATTTTTCTTTCTGAATTTACCTCTTTTCAACAACTTTGTATAGTTTATTTCTTATCATTATCAATTACAAGTGAGCCAGTTTGAGAGAAACACTCCAATGGCTCTTGTTATAATTGATAAGAGTGATGCTTCTCCTAATCCAAATAAGTTTAAAAAATTCAACAATTATGTCAAGATAAACAAACCAGCAAATGCAGTTGCTGATCAGGTTGTTGTTGCATCTCACAATGCGACTTCTGCATCCCCTTCTTTTTGATTAAATCGTACGTTTACTCCTCTTTATAAACCTTTACATGCTATTGGGAGTAGGTTGTTAGCTGCTAATATGATTACTTTACCTCCTATTCGACCTCTTTTACCTATTACAATGGCATCTAAATCTTTTGATCAGAATGCCTTTTGTCAATATCATCGTTAGAATGGTCATGATATTGAGAAATGCTTTTCTTTAAAACATAAGGTCCAAGATCTCATTGATGCTAAGGCTTTATCTATTGATAATTTGGATTGTAGTGGGAATCAATTTGTCTCTCCTCCTAATCAAAACCTTCAAATCTATACAAACCCTTTACCTTCACATGATACTAATACTATTGCTCACCCATCTACTATGGAAATTGTATATGATTCAAAGAAGGATGATCTTAATCATGTCATTATTCAAGTGGAGCATGTTGCTAAGCCTATATCTACAGCTCAACCTTCACTTCAAGGTCTATCTTAACCTCAAGTTAAACCCAAACCTAAAGTGAAACCTCAACCTAAACCTCGACAAAAATTTAAGAATAAAAGACCTTAGGAAATTTTCATTACCTTTGATGACTCTGAGATTATTAAGGCTCCTGATGGTCCCCTTTACATTGCTACAAGGGTTTCTTAGATACCTACTTGTGGTTGTCTTGTTGATCCTACCTCCTTAGTCAATGTTATCATTGAAAAAAAATCTTTTTTATGAAAAGCTTACAACGTGACTTCTATGATACATTGAATGTGTGGATTCAAACTTGTAATTGTTTTCTTTATACCTCATTTGGTTCTATTACTTTACCGATTGAACTTCTTAAAAAATTTATGAACACTACCTTTGTTGCAGTTCCTACTTCTGATCAATTTCAAGTTAAGCTAGGTTTTCCTTGGTTGACTACCATGCATGCTATTAATTTACCTATCCATAAGTTTCTTAAGTTCATTCATGATGGTGAAGTGAAGATGATCAATCATAGTCTATATCAACCTTCTAGGCCTACAAATTGTGTTGCTCTAGATTTCTTTTAGCCTTCATTACCTAATTCATGTCCTCCTCGCCTTGATAATCTTTTTCAATCGTATCAAGCTTACAAGAATCATGAGATTCTTCAATTAAGCATACCTCCTATGGATCTTAATCATGGTCTTTTACCTACACCTTTGATACCTCCTTTAACTATGGCTTCTAGTTCTGTTAATCAAGTTCCTCCTACCGAACCTATCAAAGATCTTGTGATTGTTTCTCCTATGGTTGATAATCTTGTTGATCTTCCTAAAGAACTTGTGAAGGATCCTATGATTGTTCCTCCTAGTTCTCAACCTATTTCAAATAATTCAAAATGTAACCGATCTACTAATGAACATCGTAAAAATCATGATGCTCATGCTAAAGCTAAAAGATCTCTACTTTCTATGGATACAACTATACATAATGTATTAGAAAATGTTGTTACTAATAATGATGTTCACATGCATGATTATGATGATTCTATTCATATCTTAGATCCTATTTTGATTAATTTGGATGAAGAAGATACTCTTGATGATACTGATAATGTTAATGATGAATATGAGACTATTGACATTGACATTGATCTGCCAAATATGCTTTCATGTCAATTAACACTTACACCTAGTATCGAACATTGTGATTCTCAAGAGGATCCTTGTTTGGAACTGGCTATCATTCCTACTATATTGGATATAGTCCCTATTGCGAGTTAGCCACCTACCCTAAATGATATACAACAAGATGGGGAAAGTAGGCGGCACGCTTGATTGGCTTTTCCTTCGTGGTAGCTTTGTTGTGTGTTTTCTTGTTTTACTATGCTTCTTCCGTAATGTGATTGCTAAATGTTGTTAGATTATTTTATACAATTCTTGTTACTCAGTTGCTGCAAGATGATGAAAGAATCAAAACTGTTGTTCCATTCTTCTATATGTATCTCTATTTTTCTATATGTTGTTCAATGTTATGTTGTAATTGTGCTATTGTTCATAAATGTTTCCTTGTGTAATCTTCTTGGATTTGAGATATGGTAGCACTAAATCTTTTTGGTCTCCATGTCATGGTTCGAAAGGATTCTTCTTCGTATATCTTATGTGATCTTTCCTCCTTTGTGATTGTAGTTCTACTTTCTTTGGGGAATGATGTCAATTCATTTGCAATAATATCATATATATATTATCTTATGATCATATTGACCCCATGGTAGGTAGATCCCTTCCGTGTTCTCTGTATGTTTTTGTGATATTTCCCTTGATTTGTCTTCCTCTCAATGCATCTCGATGTGGAAACCTAATCAGTGGAGTTGTTTATGTTTACGTTAAAGTCATTGCTCCTATTAAGTGTCAGTAATGACTTTAACATGGGAGCATACACTCTTCTCACTTATTACACACATGCACTTATGAAAAATTTAAAACATGCCAAATCTTCTAAAGGTAACACACATAAGTTGCTAAATCCTAAGGAAGATACACACTTTAAATTTACTTTTTAGAAACATTTTTCCTTTCTTTTTGGATTAAGAACTAATCCTTAAAGTATGGATTTATATTAGGATCTCTTGATCCCTCCAATTTCAAGCACACATATATTTTTGATCCTTTAAGGTCGGAAGTGTCCTTAAGATTGGATCCCCTTTTTTATTTTATTCTTATGGAATAGAATATTCCTAGAAATAAATTTTTGATGGGTTGACTAGTGAGTACCCACATTCACTAGGTGGTTCAATTCCATCTTTCTAGTTGTGCCTTTTCTTTCTTGTGTGATTCACAATGGGACATAATTTTTCATTGGATGAGGTAATCACACTCTTTCTTTCTCTCTAGAGATGTCTCTCTTATCTATGATCTAAGAGTTGATGAAGACTTGAATCCTTGGGGGATTGAGATTTCTCTTTGTCCCTTAGATTTTGATAAGATTATCTTGTTATTTCTATCTCCTTTACCAAGAGTTTGCATCGATTCCATACTCTTGCTAAAGTGGGGGCTTAATGTATCATCTTAAAATGGAAGTACTTCCATGTTAAGAGAATTTATCCCTTTGAGTAGGTGGTTTGGAGTCATGTTAAGCACCTTGATCATATCTTTCCATGTATTTTTCTTTCTCCCCGCTTTCCACTTCTTCTCTGTGCTTGATTTCTCCATTATAGGTGAAATTAGGGTTAAGGTCCTAAGGACTTTTCCTAATTTTCCCTCTTCCATGGCTCTATTTTCTAAGTAGGGTTTAGAAATGAGACCTCCTAGTCCTTCATCATATCAATCAAGTGATTTTCTATCTGTTCCAGACACTGGGTCCTGTTCTGACATCAAATCCTGCATCTCTGGCATCTCCTGGAACCTTTGTTGCAAAACTTGGCAAAGTTAGCATCTGACATCAAAGTCCACCTCAACCTTGCCTAGGTTAGTGATGCAGGAGCATCCTGGGTGTAAGAGCAATCTTGCATCACCCAAAAATATTTTTTTTTTAATTTTCAATAAGGGCTATTTTGTGCAGAGCTACTATTTATGGAAAGTTACTATTTTTGGTAATTTTTGTATGTGCTCAGAATGATCTGATTTCTTTCTTGGAGGTTCATTTTGGTCATATAAGTCTACCAGTAAAGTTTCATTGCCAGATCAAGTGTATATTGGAAGAAATTGAAGATTTTCGGTATTGGCAGTAGGGTACAGAAACTTTGAACTTAGTTTTGAAGGCTTTAGAGGCCCCGGATGAGGTCAAAAATTTGGGTGATGGGTGCTTACGCAGGTCAAGCCTGTAGAGCACTTCGTGGCATTTTTGAAATGGGGTTATAATAGCCGAGCGGGTCAACGGGTGATGACTTATGGTCTTCGGAAGTTGGGCCACCTGAACTGGCGAAAAATAATTTTCTTCAAAATTTCTGTTTGGGTTTCAAAGGTTATCTTGAGCCGACTATGATGTAATAAAATGTAAAATAAAATAATTCTAAGTTTGGTCGGCCTTATTGGCTAAAAATTCTGGAACCTTCCCAGGCGGTGGAAAATTGCCTATATAAGGAAGGCTGTATTATTGTCTTAGGCAGTTCAGAATAGTTCTGGGTAATAGTTTGAGGCTTTGTCCTACAGAATATTGTAAGGGAATACCCATGTGGCTTTGCATATTGTAATTCTGAAAGTTTGTAATTCCACATTTGTGGAGATAATAAGAAGCCAATTTTTCTGTTCTTGCATATTATTGTTGTTGTTTCTCTTTTTCTATTATGTGTTTGTGGTATTAAGGGGAACACCCTTCATCAAGTGGTATCAGAGTAGGAGTTCTTGAGTGTGTAAACAAATCACCGACTGTGAGGCAGTTTGCACCAGGACCGTGGCTAGGGTTTCAGCGCACATCGCGAAAATGCCTCCACGAAGGGAACGTGGTGGAAGAGCTGGTGTTGTAACACCTGAGGTTAGAGAGCTGCAGAGACAAGTGCGAGCATTACAAGAAGAGATTCATAGAGGAATAAATCTTAATGTCAAAGAAGAAAGCGAGGATGAAGCCAAAGAAGAATATCAAGAAGGAGAAGCTAAAATTGTGAACCAGGAGGAAGAAAGACTTTTTCGGGTGAATTCCAAGATTGGGAAAAGACCTAAGATTGAGGTTCCTACATTTTCTAGAAATCCTAACCCAGAGGAATTGATCGACTGGATCAATGAATGTGAGGAGTATTTTGAGTATGAAGATGTTGAGGATCCTGATAGGGTCAAATTTACGAAGGCCAGACTGAAAGGTCATGCGAAGATCTGGTGGCAAGAAATTCAATTGGAATGAAATAGAAGAGGGAAAGATAAAATCACAAGATGGGATCGGATGGTGGAAAAATTGAAGCAACAGTTCATTCCTGTTGATTATGAGCTTGACCTACTGAAGAAAATGCAAAGTTTGAAGCAAGCCAAAAAATCTATTCAGGAGTATACAAAGGAGTTCTATCGACTCCTCATCAGAATAGGCCATGCCAAAGCTGATAAGAAGAAAGTTGCTCGATACCTTAATGGGTTAAGGCCAAGCATTCAAGAGGAGTTGAATCTGGTTTGAATGAACAGTATTGAGGAGGCATACCAATTTTCCCTAAAAGTAGAGGAAAAGCTGAACAAGAAGTTCGAGAGAAGACAAAATGGAAGAGGTCGCGGTGGACGATTTGGTGGATGGTCATATGGTGACCGAAATGAAGATCCAAAAAAGAAGGATGAGGCCAGTAGTAGTCAAAATTAGTGAGAAAATAATTCCAATCACTTCCAAGATCAGAATAATAGAGATCAGAGAGGAAGAGGAAGAGGACAAGGATCTGGAAGAGGTGGCTTCCGTGGAACATGTTTTCACTATGGACAAGAAGGTCATAGGGCATTTGAATGTCCTCAGTGCCAAGGAAGAATGAACAGGAGAAATGAAGGCCAGGCCAGAGTTGCACATGTAGATGAAGATGCCAGATCATCAAATTCTGAAGATGCTGAAAGAAGAGAAACATTGATTAACAGAAGAGTCTTGTTGAGTGGTGAGAATGAACCTGAGCAAAGGAGGAGCCTGTTTCGCACCAGGTGCAAGTGTGAAGGTAAATGTTGTGATGTGATTATTTATAGTGGAAGCACTGACAATTTGGTGTCAGAAGAGATGGTGACAAAGTTGAAGCTCAAGAGACAGAAACACCCACATCCATATCAGATTGCCTGGGTACAGGATGACCACAAGGTCATGGTCAATGAACAATGCCTAGTGAAGTTCAAGATTGGCGGATACCAAGATGAGGTATTATGTGATATCATATCTATGGATGCATGTCATATGTTGTTGGGTAGACCATGGTAGTTTGACAGATGTGTTGTACATGATGGTCGTTTGAATACCTATTCCCTGACAAAGGATGGAGTGTGACATAAGCTAAAACCATTGAAGGAGACTGAAGAAAAGGTATGTGGTAATGCAAAGATAACTTTTGTTGATGGAAGAAATTTTCTAGATGGTATGAGGCATGAGCATGTATGTTTTGCTTTAATTCCAAAAGCTGGTAAAGAGGAAGTAGAAGATGTTCCTGTAGAAGTTGCAGATTTGTTCAATGAGTTTCAGGATATTGTATCTAATAACATGCCTGATGGATTACCACCAGTCAGGAAGATCAGTCATCAGATGGACTTGATCCCAGGAGTGAGTTTGCCGAATAAGGCAGCACACAGAATGACACCTGCAGAAAGTGAGGAGTTGAATAGACAAGTACATGATTTGTTATAGAAAGGATTGATTCGAGAGAGTCTGAGTCCTTGTGTTGTACCAGCGGTATTAGCACCAAAGAAGAATGGAGAATGGAGGATGTGTATAGATTCTAGGGCAATAAACCAGATTCAGATCAGAGAAGGAGATGAATGGAAGACTACCTTCAAGACAAAGGAAGGACTATATGAGTGGTTAGTCATGCCTTTTGGGCTAACCAATGCACCGAGCACTTTCATGCGGCTCATGAATGAGGTTCTGAAAGAATTTCTGGGTAAGTTTGTCATTGTTTACCTAGATGATATTTTGATTTTTAGCAAGACATTGGAGGAACATATGATGCATATTTGTATGGTGTTTGAGAAGTTGAGAGATGAGAAATTGTTGATTAATTTGAAGAAGTGCAGTTTTGTGAAGAAAGAGTTAGTGTATTTGGGATTTGTAGTTTCAGCAGAAGGTCTAAAAATGGACCCAGAAAAGGTACAGGCTATCCTTGAATGGCCTACTCCAAGGAGTGCTACTGAGGTAAGATCTTTTCATGGTCTAGCTAGCTTTTACAGAAAGTTTATCAAAAATTTTAGCAGTATTTGTGGTCCCTTGACTGAAACAATGAGAGGGGATAGAAAAGAGTTTAAGTGGACTAATGGGGCAAAAAAGAGTTTTCAATTATTGAAACAAAAAGTTATAGAACAACCTGTTTTAGCACTTCCAAATTTTAATAAGGTGTTTCAAGTAGATTGTGATGCTAGTGGTACTGCAATAGGAGCTGTTATGAGCCAAGAAGGTAAACCTATTGCTTATTTTAGTGAGAAGTTAAATGATGCCAAGAGGAAATATTCTATTTATGATCAAGAATTTTATGCTATAGTTCAGGCATTAAAGAAGTGGAGACATTATCTACTTCCTAAGGAGTTTGTTTTGTATACTGATCATCAAGCTTTGCAATATTTGAATAGTCAAGGAAAGTTGAATCAAAGGCATTTGAAATGGGTTGAGTTTTTGCAGAGTTATACATTTGTTTTGAAACACAGAAGTGGAAAGTCTAATAGGGTTGCAGATGCTCTTAGCAGAAGTCAACTATTGCTGACAGAGATGCAGATTGAGGTGGTTGGGTTCAAGGAACTCAAGAATTTATATCCAGAGAATCCTAATTTTGGTGAAGCTTGGAAGGCTTGTACAGAACTTGTTACTCTAGACAGGATGAAATGGCTGGATTTTATCATCCAAGATGATATGCTATTCAGAGGGAGTCAGTTGTGCATTCCACAAAGTTCTATGAGAGAGAATCTCATCAAGGAGAAGCATAGTGTAGGATTGGCTGGACATTTTGGTCATGATAAAACCCTTGCTTTGGTTGGTGAGAATTATTATTGGCCACAATTGCAGCAAGATGTGAAGAAGTTTGTACAAAGTTGCAGAGTATGTCAGATGGCGAAAGGAGTGAAGCAGAATACAGGGTTGTATCAGCCATTACCTATACCAGAGAAGCCTTGGGAGGATATCAGTATGGACTTTGTTCTTGGTTTACCGAGGACACAGTGGGGACATGATTCAATTTTTGTAGTAGTTGACCGATTTTCAAAGATGGCACATTTCATTCCCTGCAAGAAGACTAATGATGTTGTTCATGTAGCAGAATTGTTTTTCAGAGAAGTAGTGAGACTTCATGGTTTGCCAAGGACCATAGTTTCAGATCGGGACACTAAGTTTGTTGGATATTTTTGGTGTACATTGTGGAAGAAGTTGAAGACAGATTTGAAGTTCAGTTCATCACATCATCCACAGACTGATGGACAGATAGAGGTGGTGAATAGAGGTTTGGGAAATTTGCTGAGATGTTTGGTTGGAGATAAGCCAATAGGATGGGATTTGATTTTACCACAGGCAGAATTTGCATACAATAATTCTGTCAATAGGAGCACTGGTAAATCACCATTCCACATTGTATATGGAAGTAGTCCAAGACATGCATCTGAGTTGAGAAAGATAGATAAAGGAGAAATAAGTAGTGCTGAGGCTGAGGATTTTGCAGAACACTTGAAGAACATCCATGGGGAGGTGAGGAAGCATATTACCAAGATGAACGCATAGTATAAGGCTAAGGCGGATGAGAAAAGGAGGTATAAGGAATTTCAAGTTGGAGATGAAGTCATGGTTCATTTGCGGAAGGAGCGATTTCCGGTTGGTACATATAACAAGCTGAAAATGAAAAAGTTTGGACCATGTAAGATATTGAAGAAGCATGATTCAGGAAATGCATATGAGGTAGAATTGCCTACTAAGCTAAATATTTCACCAGTGTTTAACATTTCAGATCTGACAGAGTATCATGAAGGAGGTCTTGAAGATGAGATCCCAGCAGTACAGTGGAGTATTCCAGCAACTAGTTCAGACACTAAGGAGATCGAGGATATACTGGACAGTCATGTTGGCAGAAGCACAAGGAATAGGATGTATGAAGAATATCTAGTCAAGTGGAAAGGATGACCTGTTGAAGATTCATCATGGCTAACAAGGGTGGAGGTTAACCGTCTTGGTTTTCCTCTGCACAACTGAGTCGTGACAGGGTCACTTCTCAAATTACCCTGGGTGTCTGATGCAGGAGCATCCTGGGTGTAAGAGCAATCTTGCATCACCCAAAAATATTTTTGTTTTTATTTTCAATAAGGGCTATTTTGTGCAGAGCTACTATTTATGGAAAGTTACTATTTTTGGTAATTTTCGTATGTGCTCAGAATGATCTAATTTCTTTCTTGGAGGTTCATTTTGGTCATATAAGTCTACCAGTAAAGTTTCATTGCCAGATCAAGTGTATATTGGAAGATATTGAAGATTTTTGGTATTGGCAGCAGGGTACAGAAACTTTGAACTCAGTTTTGAAGGCTTTAGAGGCCCAAGATGAGGTCAAAAATTTGGGTGACGGGCGCTTGCGCAGGTTAAGCCTGTAGAGAACTTTGTGGCATTTCTGAAATGGGGTTATAATAGTCAAGCGGGTCAACGGGTGATGACTTATGGTCTTCGAAAGTTGGGCCACCTGAAATGGCGAAAAATAATTTTCTTCAAAATTTCTGTTCGGGTTTCAAAGGTTATCTTGAGCTAACTATGATGTAATAAAATGTAAAATAAAATAATTCTAAGTTTGGTCAGCCTTATTGGCTAAAAATTCTGGAACCTTCCCAGGCGGTGGAAAATTGCCTATATAAGGAAGGCTGTATTATTGTCTTAGGCAGTTCAGAATAGTTTTGGGTAATAGTTCGAGGCTTTTTCCTACAGAATATTGTAAGGGAATACCCATGTGGCTTTGCATATTGTAATTCTAAAAGTTTTTAATTCCACATTTGTGGAGATAATAAGAAGCCAATTTTTCTGTTCTTGCATATTATTGTTGTTGTTTCTCTTTTTCTGTTATGTGTTTGTGGTATTAAGGGGAACACCCTTCATCAATTAGGGTCGACCTTGACCCTGAATAGGTTAGGGTCAACCTCAACCTTGACCTCTTCCCACCAGGATTTCAAATTTGAAATGTTGGTAGTTTGGCTTTCGGGAAGATTATTTCTCTGCTTCCCGGTTGACTGTTTCAGGCTCGAAAACTGTAAATCCTTTAATTGTATTTAATCAAGGTATAGTTTCTAATGGTGAGGACCTAATTTGGATTTAATTCTTTAATGTGGCCCATCTAGAGGAGTGTTCCCTAGATCACTATAAAAGGAGGCCTTCCTCTCTCATTTTCACTTCAAAGTTTTCTCAATCAAGTATCTAGAGGTCTCAAGTGCAAGAAAGTTTTCAAGCATTCAAGTGTTCAAGCATTCATCCATCAAAGAGATCCATTGTTAGCCATTGAAGGATTCAATCTCTTTGGATCCTCCTCAGAGATCCATCATTCTCCATCCACTCAAGCCTTTTCATATGCAAAGATCAAATCAAGATTGTTGTGGAAGATCAAAATACCATTGATTAGAGACATCTTGCCATCCATTGAAGCATTCTTACTTGTGGATTTGAGGATTTGAATCCTCTACAAGGACTTCAACATAAGCGAGGTGATTTGTTTTAATTACTTTGTTTATGCAAAATATATTTCAATTCAATTTTAAGGTTAATTCCTAAACTGGGGTTTGACTAAGGCAAACTCCCCAAACAACCAAAAGCCCCCATTTTCTTGTAGGTATAGGTGCCAAATCTCAGATCTGAGAGCAAATTCTGATACCCTTTTTGGTAATGTTTCAGGATCAATGAATAGAATCAGAATCAGACTTCAACTAAATAATGTGGTCTTTGACCTTTTAAAAGGTCACTGTTGACCTATGTGAATTATGGGTTTTATTCACCTCAACATTTCCAGTCCAGAATAGGTGACAGAATCTTCAGAAAGTTCATACAAACACCAGAATTCAACATTTTCTAGATCTTCCCTAATTCAAGGTTAGTATTTGCACTTCAATTATTTCAATATCAAACATAATACATTCTACCTAGGGGAAACATCAGATTTATTCTTTCTTTTATATTCTCCATCAAATTGATCTGATTCTGCATTAGCCTCTTAAGTTAATTGAATTGAATCTCCTTGGTGTGAATTTGGGTTTGAGAATAGATCCATCTTTCCCCCTAAACATTTTAAATAAGGTTGAATCCATTTTAATCCTATATAGTAACAAAGGGTTTTGTGCCTATTATACACTAAGTTTGCACCCTTGTTTCAAGCTCTCATAGTCTTGATAACTGAGTATAACATGGGAATCATCTCTAGGTTGTGGGACCTATGCTAACTGAGATGAGACCTCCAAGTTCTAGGTTGGTTCATCTTGGATACTCACCTTAATTTGCTTCTAGACATGAAAAGTAAAAATTTTGAGGGAAAGGGATAGAAGGAATGCTTGAAAGGGAAATGATTGAAAAAAAACTACCTACTAAGTGATACATCGAAATGATGGTATGAATTGTAGCATAAAAGATGGATTTAATGAATAAACTTAAGTCTAGGAGATCAAAACTCACTGAATAGGCTTGCATAAGTATTTCATAGAAGGGTCTACAAATAAAAGAGGGTATTCAAGGAAAGAGAGAGATTCTTTCACAAGAAACAACACTCTTTGGATTAGATAATAATCTATGACCTATAAACAAACATCCACCTCTGCAACTAGGTATAGAAATGAGACAAGATGGTTAAGGGGTTGTAGTATAACCACAAAATCATTCACATCAAATCATCCACAAGAATAAAAAAAATTTTAGAAAGAAAGAGGAACCAAGAACCCTAAGATATCACTGAGAAACCTATAAAATTTTAATTCATTAAGAGATAACTCACAAAAGAAGGCATAGGGACATGAGAGATGTCACAAAATATCTTCAATATCTGAATAGTCAATGGGAATTTACAACTGTATAAGCCAAAGGGTAGAAATGATACCATAAATGACCCTTAAGAAAAGAGAAATTCTTTTACAATTGTCCAACTCTGAGATCAAAAGCTCCAAAAAAAAATATATACATCTCCAACTTGGCACATAGGCCAGAGTCAAAACCTAATTAGGTTTACAAAGATTTTCAATAGAATAATCAAACCCTAAACCTGTCAAGTCTGATCATAAATGTAACTCTTCAACTATCATAGCCGATTAGATATTTTACTTGCGTGCCCATCCCTGTACTGAAATCAACTTATAGACAAGTAACCTAGATCCATCAACCTCTCTGCACAAAGTCTACCATGAATGCTCAAAATGGTACCTCATAGGGACAAGAATTGACCCATGACGGCCACCTAGACTTCCTCATCATCTTTTCCAACTACAAATGTCTTGAAGACATAAATTTATTAGCTACCTCACCGGTCGCAACATATTTGAATCAATCACTGGCAAAAAAAAACCCTCTGCAAAGATATTTAAATTTGAATTTAATGGCTAGCAGGTCATTTTAAAACGTGACCATAGATATTCTTTATTTCTCAGAAAATGAATGTCCCAGATCAATTTTACAACAGTCATGGGCCCCTTGAAAAGTCAAAAGACCAGATGATCAGCAGCGCCCAATAGAAAATGAGCACGCCAAAGAAGACCGACACCTCAAAAGTCAAAGGAACCTGGACCCTGCATCAGACAATGGTCACATGATCACATGGGCTCAAAAGATTCCATGCAATCACACGACCACCGTAGATCTTTCTTCCCTACCATCTCACTAAGATACTCAGCCCCACTAATAGATTTCCACATCACCAGCTCACGACCAATCAAAAGCAATGCACATCAGCCCATCTAACAACGCAGACCCATGACCTTCTTTATCCTTCATCAGATAGTTGTTATACTTCTAGCTTAAAAAGCATGCATCTTACCTTGGGGATATAACGATGATCATCAATCCTACTCAGAACTTAATCCTTTGAGGAAGTTGACCCCACTAACAAACTTCCAACTATTCAAAACCCCAGCCAATGAGGAGCGAGCACATCATAAAAGAGGACCCACTGTCAGAGACATGGCAATAAAGTAGCATCAACAACTATCAGATGATTGCAAGGGCAAGGAATATTCCTTGTGAATATGAGACAATTGTCAGATCTTGAGGAAAGATAGCCACCGAGCCCCACTGATAGATGTCCATGTCACCAAAATCATGGCCAACCAGAAGCAAACACCTTAGACTATGTAGCAATGGACCCACTAAAGCTTTAAAATGATGTATCATAAGGAAGGATCAATGATTGTCACAAGATCGCAAGCCTCTTACAGACCCTTCGCGAACTTATGATGATCATTGATCCTGCTGGACTGGGACCCCACAAAGAGAGACCACCAAAAATTAGTGACTACGTGACTGAAGAAAGGGAATGTTCACTAAGTCACAAGATATTATGCAGTGACTGTGAAATATTTAGTGATTATGAGAATCACCATATTTGCTAAGTTTCCAAAAGAAAAGGGAACCGCTGGAAGAAATTAGAGAACTAGTGACCAACCAATGAGAATAAAGTGCACATGTGTTTTTGGGGATTTAAGTGGTCAAAAAAGTAATGACCAAATAGAATGAAGGCTAGGGTTTGTAGGGTTTTTGCCTCCAACGGCTACTTTTATGAATTTTTAGACTTCCAGACCATGGGATGAAACAAATTGTAGAGGCCAAAGAACAAAACATAAAGCCATGAAAATTTTAGGGATGCTTGGTAGGGTAAAAATAGAGACCTTCGAATAGATTTAGCCAAATTTATATAAGGCAAGAAAATTTGGGTAATAGTGCCACTGAATGGCTGAGCCAGAAGCTAGGAAAAAGGTGTCTAAACACTGCAAGACTACCTTGATATTCTCTTCATCCTCCACCAAACTAAGGAAGGAATCATCAGCAAAATGGCCATTGACCAGCTATTAGGAGGAATTCGGCAAGTAGATGCCCCAAATAGTTTGTTGGATCTTTTCCTTGTAGGACCAAACTTGAATCAAAAGGTGGGCTTGATCCTCAAAATAGGCACTCAAGTTTGACAAGAAAATAGAACCAATTGATGAGGATAGAGAACATCCTCCTTCATCTTTGAGCTCCACATCACTCAGGCAGGTATTGCCTTATCTACACACTCAAGATACCTCATGACAAATAGTAGGCCTGCAGATAGATTATTGTGGAATAGTCCTGAAACCCCTTTAGGTATCCTATACCTCAATGAAAGCAATTCTTAATGCAATAGCCCTACTTGCATAGAATGGGTATGAAAACTAGAGACCTATACTAACAACATGAAAGGGAATGGGTGGAACTGAAAGTAAATGATTTAATGGTGGGTTTGAAAGGACCCTTGAGATACACTAAGTCTCTCATAGACCAGTGCCTTGTCGAATGGGCCACAGAGTCAAATACCCTATTTCAACAAAGAGCTATGAAAAAAGAAAGCAATACATTCAAATATGTTGATTCCTTACACCAAACATACACCATTAATCAGGTCATACTTCAACAATCCACCTGTGTACCCGAATGTGCTATCACCTACTCAAAGGATATTAACTCTCCCCTTAGAAGAGACCTATAAACAAGTAATACATTAACCAACATCCATTGGAAGACAAACATAAGATATCCTTGATACACCCATTCATACACACCTGGAAATCAATCCCAAGCCTAGTTGCTTCTACTAAAACAACTCTATTGTAGACACATAGGAAATGCAAATAAAAAGATGGAACCACCCTTGATGCTTCAATCAATAGGTCTGAAACTCAAATGGAGACAATCTGATAATAGTATAAATATATTGAATCTCATACATAAGACAAATCAATTACAATACATATCATATTCTCTAAGTCAACAAAGGAGAAAAGAACATCCTATATGCAGAGAAGTAGAGAAAATCTATAGGAAAAGGACCCTTCATGGAACCAATTCTCCTCAAAAATTTGTAGAAGAAGGAACCCTTACAAAGTAAATCATTTCACCCTTTATACCACTAGCTGTGTTGGAATCCCAAAAGAAATTAGGATGTAACAACCTTCAGACAGTTAGGGTTAGGGTTTCAGCAACCTCACCAACCAAAATTACAACAAAATTTATTGCAGGGGCATGAAACCAAGAAATCTTAGAGAAATAGATCTAGAAAGATCTACAATCATGAAAATCTGTGAGATTAGGAAAGAAAACCAAGGATTTAGCCATAAAAACTAGTCTGTCCAGCCACCTGTAGCACAAAACCATCCCTCACAGTATAAAAAAACATCCTACAACAATCGATCATGGCAACCTAGACCACACTGCAATAGCAAGTGCCACCAAACAAATCAAATCTAGCTGTTAAAACCATAAATTTGGGTACTTCCTATCACTAGAAACCCTTAAAAATTTGAAAATGAACTCCAACGGTTAGTTCCAAGGTGCCAGTAGCAAATTAGTGGTCCTCATTTGAATCTCGACCAACTTTAAGTCTTGACTGTTAGATCTCTTTTTTTTGCAATCTTTAGATCTTAACTCAACCACCAAAAGACTGAGAAACTTGACCTGGCCTGCATCAGGAAGATCGACAGCCATTGCAAGTTCACATACCCATCTAAGATTCTATCAGATTTCACACCCACCGTTGGATCAAGAATCTCCTCCCATCTCTAACAACCCACTAACAAGAAACAAAATCAACGGTCATCGCAAGATCTTAAGCCTTTGACACACTCAATGAGATCATACACCGTTCATCGATTCATTGACAGGATCAAGACCCACTGACACATCCAGAAACTAGGTCCCACTGATAGGATTCTGCCTCATACTACGTGGACCAACAAAAAACCTCCAAATTAGCTCCACTTGACACCAGGACCACGGCCAAAGATACATTTGAGACAAATGAGATCAATGGCTGGCGTAAGATCTCAAGCCTCTGACAGATTCCATGAGAACTTACACCCATCATTGGATGGATTACGGATGTCAAGACCCACTGAACCATCAGAAAATTAGGTCCCACTGACACATGCTAAGTTGTTTACCCATGGACCAATAAGAAAACACTGACATGGCACACCTGGCATGTGGACCCACTTAAAAGGAAAGGCAATGTCACCCAATGAGATCAACAGGGGTCTTAAGATCTCATGCATCTGACACATCGCTTCGAACATACACCCACCGTTAGATGGAGATGTTGTTAGAGCCAGGCCTAGGGAAAATAAAGGTTGCCAAAATATAGGAAAAATTAAAGCTCATGACCTAGGAAAATTAAAACCATTGGGCATTGGGAACTTAGGAAAGATTAACCGGTGACTTAAGAAATATTTAAAGGCAACCTACTGACACATGAAACCTAACCGTGAACATGGTAAAGTTGGTCATTTTTAAAAAAAAGGCACATGCAGATTAAAGCTTTTAAGTGACCCACAAAAAGGTAACATGAAAATAAAATAGGGCTAGGGCAATTTTAAATTTAAGGACCCAACAGCTAGATTTTTAAAAAAAATTTCTAAGGGTTTTGCCAAAGACATGAAAAACATTGTAGAGACAAGGGGAAGAGAGGTAGAGCCATGAAATTTTTGGCATGTGCTAACATAGTTCACATGGAAATGGAGTGAGCTAGCAGATAGCCAAAACCCTTAGCAACCAACACATATAAAGCTAGAGCCAGAGGAAAACCTTGCCGAATGGAACATAAGAGCCCAAAGGTGGAAGACTGGTGACCATTGATGCTAATGCATGCAGAGGCATCATTGAAGAGCATCTACATAGATTGAAGAAATCTTTGGCCAAAACCCATAGTATGAAGCATCACAAGGATAAAATGACATTCAATATGATCATAAGCTTTAGAAAAATCAATCTTGATAAAAAAGACTTTTTGGTGAGACTTACGAGCCCATTCCATACCTTCCCAAATAGAAATGATGTTGTCAAGAATAATTCTTGACTTAATAAACCATGTTTTCTCAGGCCAAACAATCTGCAGAAGCATGTGTCAGATCTTGAGAGCTAGCACTTTGGCAATGATCTTGTAGGAGACATTGAGCAAAGTGATGGGCCACTAGTTACAAATGTCCTCTAGATCCCTAGATTTGGGAATGAACTTGATATTCCCCTAGTTAATGATATCCCCAAGAGATTGGGTATGAAAAGCTTCTAGGTAGACCTAGTGGAGATCCAGACCAATGGCATCCCAGAGGGTTTTGTACAACTCACAAGGGAAGCCATTACAACCAGGGGCTTTATCATTAGCCATGATGAAAATAGCTTCACGAAGATCCTGCAAGGAAAGTAATTGATCATAGAAGATGCACTATGTAGGGGAGACACATTGTGGCACCACTGTGATGTAATCTGCAAGAGCTTTCTTGTCGGTAGAGGAGTGGCCCTGAGTAGAAAAGATTGTTCATAGTGATTGAAAGGGTCCTGAGCTAAGGCTTCAGTGGCAACATGCAAGGCTTTGGTGTTGACATCATAGGCTCTGTGATGACAATTCGCCAATTGTCTACCATAGATGTGAAAAAAATGAGTTGTATGCGTGATGGAGTCCTTCAACCATTGAATCCATCCTGTCAAGTGGGTGGGTCTAGTCTCAAGGTTCCAAACCCGATGAATGTGGGCCACAGTAGAAGGATGATGAAGGAAAAAAGTATTAAAGTAAAATTGCATGGTGGGAGGCCTAGCCTTAGCTGTCTACCAAACAGTATTAAATTGGATGGGAAATTAGTCTGACAAGGTCACATCAACAAGAGGAGTGACTGGTAAGGCTTTCTTTTTAGAAAAGGAGAAAAAGGATTGAGCTGAGATCATAGCACGATCAAGCCTTTTATGAATTATGTCAGAGGAAGCCCTATAATTAGACCAAGTGTGATAGACCCCATCAGAATGGTGGTGGCCCACATTGGGATAAAAAAGCCCTAATTTATTACACATGTAATACCAGGCTTCTCTTTCACTAGCTATCCATCAAAAGGGAAAAAAGCCATCCTTGTCAGACACCATCTCCACCATATCGAAGTCCCCACAAATAAGCCAGGTAGCAGGTGGCAAAGAATGTGCAAGCCAGTGCCACAGGTGAGATCTCTCAACATCATCATTGGGAGCATAAACATTAACTATGCCAAAGGAATGATTCTCAATAATGAAAGTGGCCCAAACAAATCTTTTCATGGGATCAAAACCATGGCTAACTAGAAAGGAATGCTAATGAGGAGAAAGAAGAGTAACAACTCCTCGACCAGCCTCATGTTGAGAACAAAGAGCAAGGATTTTGGGCCAAATAACCTTACAAGAAGCATTAAGCATGAAACCTAAAATCTTAACTTCCTAGAGGCATAAATTATCTAGATGACAAAAATGCCTACACAAATCTTTGACAGAAATTTTTTTGTGTCGGTCTGTCAACCCACAAACATTCCATGAGATGTAATTCATGGAATAATAGTGTCATCCATTCCATCATCATCCCCAGGGGAGTCAAAGCTATTAGACAAATATCTTGGGGCAAAAGCAGGCCTAGAAAAATATAAAGAGATATTACGTTGTTTGTCTTGCATGTCATTGGACTTAGTCTCAGCATGCCCAAAAGGGCTACAAGAGCAGAAGAAAGAGATGGTTCAAGAAACAATCTCAATAGTCATCAGAGGCATGCGGGCTAGAGGAGCAAAAGTCTGGGAGTTGGAAACATCTTTCCCCTAAGGAACTGGGTTTGAAACTTTGATAACAGGGGTTTCCAAGGAAACCATGTTATTCAAAGGTGGTGGATGGGAGGTGGAAGCCAAAATGAGCTACTTGTGGGGCTTGTTACGGTGATCGATAGTGACCCATTCATCTTTTTTTCCCTAATCTTTCTTGCCAGCCTCAGCCGGTTGAGAACTAGCATGCTTAGGATGAGTCTTGGTATGAGGCACTGCCAAAGGACAATCCTTAATCTTATGCTCCATAGATTGACATCAATAAAAAGTATTGGGAAGGTTGAGATAAAGCACCTTTTGCATGAAGGTGGTATCACCAACCTAAATCTTGATGGATTCTTTGAGATCCCTAGAAAGGTTGACCTCAACAAAGAGCTTCTTTTGAGGCTGTGGATTAAGAAAATGGTCATTCTCAACACATATAACCCTACCGAGCTTCTACTCTATGGTTTGCATGAAAGGCCAACAAGGTAAGGGAAGACTAGGGAACTTGACCCACACTAGGACTTTGAGCTTCTTGTCATTAGAGATAGAGAACTCATGAGACCAGCATTGGAAGATTAACAATGAGGCCCTGAGGTTCTAGGGACCTTTAGAAAAAATAGCATCCATATGGGAGGGGTTAGAAAAGAGAAAAAGAAAAAAGCTTTTGGTAAGGCTCTGGATGCCTTCCCAGTAGATTCTGTGAGGAATCCAATTCTTCACAACCTAGTGCTTGAGAACATGTTCAGTGGGGTTGCGACCTAGAAAATAGACAATTAGGATATGTGATTCAATCCAAGTGCATGCATCATTGAATTCATTAATGGGTAAAGGAATATTAGGCTGGGCCATACCTCGTGGAATAGTTTGGGCACAAACTTGCGAGGATGTTTTCTTGGCAGTGCCATTTTTATCTGAAACCATACTAGCACCAGCATCAATTGCTTCATGGGAAGTGGTCAGAGCCATATATACTTAGCTATTTCCTACAATAACTGTGGTATGTACGAAGGATAAAACTGCAAAAAATGGACGTAAGGTAGAAAAACCCTAGCAGAATTGAAACTAGAATTGAAACCCTAACTTTCGTAACTAATACATAATTTTCAATTCCCTATGATGCGACTTACCCAAGTAAAATAGTTTCATATTGGATGCAAATTGGATGCCACTAAGAGAGAAAAATAGATGAAAGAGAAAGCACAATTATGTGTTATAGGAATATTCTGGCTTGTCTTGTAAATTATGTGTTCTATGTAATATTGTGTCAGATTTTTGAAGACCTATGTACAAGTGTGAAATATTTTGGCTTGTGTAAATTCTACATTTTATGAATAAGATCTCTAGCTAGGAGAATCACATGTTTAACATTTTTTTTTATTTGAATGCTCTTGGACCAAGAAATCCTTCTCAATGGGAGTATTCTTCACCACATCAACATGGATCCCCTTATCCAAATCTCCTAAAAGTAGAGGTTGAGATAAAAGGGAAATGGGGCCACATCATTTTGGCTTTACCTTTCCCCTTACTACCAATACTAGGATCCAAAGAATCAGGATCAAAACTATATACACCTAAAAATGGTCATCTAGACTATTAGCCCATTCTGCTAAATCATTAATTGCTTATTCTTGATCAAATCCTTGTTCTATCATTTATTCAATTATTTTCTATGGGCTAACCATCTTATCCTAAGTCTTTATTTATTTTAAAAGGAATTCCCTCCCTTTTTATTAAATAAAAATCCCCCACTTTTCCTCTTATCCTAAGTTGCACAAATAAAGCATTAATCTTATTTTACAAAAAGGGAAAAATCACTTTTTGTCTCATATGAACACAAAAGTCAAATCTTTTTTTCTCATTCGAGGATATTTGTGCAAATGGATTTCTCCTCTTTGATGCTCCACCGTTGATTAAATCTTTTGCCTCTTAATCTCCATGGTCCATTCCTTCTCATTTCTTATAAAAGGAGAGCTCTCTTCTTCATTCTAGATCCCTGACTTTTTATGCTAACTTTATGTTGTAGGATTTCTTGGAGACTTTAGAGCTTTTGAAGACTTTGGAGCTTTTGAAGACATTCTTGCATCCATCTTTCATTTCTTGCATCATAGCTTCATATTTATGCTTTCCTAGATTAGCTTCATTTCTATGCTCTAGATTAGCTCACATAGATTAATTAGCTTGGATTGCAATACTTGCATATTTCCTTTCATAGCATAACTTGCATTTCCATTTCTAGCATAGTTTCATTTGCATTTACATTTCCATTTGATTCTTGAGGATATTGGAATTCTTTCCCTTGTCTTCATTTGAATCTCCCATTGCATAGATTACTAGCAAGGTTATTGGCTTAATAGCTCTAGCTGAGAGCACTCTTAAAACCCTTGCACTCCATGCCTAGGGAGCTCTAAATTGATTTCTTAAGGTTTCTGATCTATGGATTCTCTTGGAAGCAATGATTTAGAGAAGTGCACTATTTAGTGTGTACATTTTTGGCACCCACCGTGGGGCAGAGCATTAGTGTTTTGTCCTTCATTTTCTACATTTTTGTCAAATTTTCATCAATTTTTAGTGTTGTTTTCAGCTCTCTATTTTTTTTGGATAAGGAAAACTAGCACTCATTTTTTAGAAATTTTCACATACGGTATCAAAAATTTAAGTGTGATATATCATTGGAAAGCTCTTTCCGAGCCTAATCCAACCATGTTGGTTCCATTTTCAAATTTTTCTATTTGATCAACTATTTTCATTACAGATTATCTGATTTTTGATGTGCTAACCATTGTGGGGCTAACAAGTTGTGCTTGTAGGTGCTCTCATTGCTTGAAATATTTTGCCAAAAGAATGCATGTCAAAGCTTCAAATGCACAAGGGCTACTAACAGTTTTTGTAGGGCTGCCCAAAGCATAAAAACCCAATCAAGTGCTTATTTTTTATTTCATTTCAAGGGTGGCAATTACTAGTTGTTTCATTTCTTAGGCACTTAAGATCTTGTTGTAGGAATCTTTTGGTGGTAGGAGAAGTATGCTCTTCACCCTTGTGGTGAAACATAAAATCTTGACCCATCTTTTGATTTTGAAAGCAAGAGGGTAATTGAACATTTACTTGGTGTGTTTGGGAGAAAACTTTGAGATAGGGGAGTATGCTCTTCACCTTTGTGGTGAAACAAAAACCTTGAACCTCATAAGTTGATCCGCTCTTTGTTTAGATCTTTAGAATTCTTTAGCATGCCTGCTCTTGAGAAATCAAGAGGAATGACCCATGTTAGCACAAGCTAATACCGAGCTATTCCAAACCAATATAATCTCAAGGCTATCAAGGAGACAAAACCTTGGTAGATGTAGTGCTTGTCTTCACTTGATGTGAGTACTTGTGGGATTGTGACCATGAGGAAAGTATTGAGCATGAATGCTTAAGGTAGTCTTGAGGCCATGAGGTCCCAGTCCCTTTTGAGGAGCAAGAGGGGTACTATGAATGGAAGCCCTTACTAAGAACCATAGGTAGAGATCACCCTATTTTTCCACTTAGCTTCCTGGTGCAAGGATTGATCCAAGTGGAATAACCCGGATCACCCCAAGATTACTCACCATATGTGTTCTTTTGGTTGTGTCTTTGGCACTTCCATGACAAAGCCAATATCTATTGTGGGCAACCACTTTGTGTGATGCAATGGAGCATCATGTTGTGGGCCAAGTTGCTAAGTACTGAGCCTTTCTCCTTTTAGGCTAGCAAGTGCTTGAACTATTCTCACTGTTATATACCCATGCAAATGTTCTTGAACATACAAACATTGCGTTAGTGCTCATAGAACTTTTCATTTTCATATCCCAATTACTTGTCTTGGCAAGGTTGCTTTTGCCCTTGTGCAAGTGTTTGATGATATGTTTGATCCCATACCATTTGCAAACCTATCAATTTACTACTGTCATTGTGATTGAAATAAAAAAATCAATCCTCAAACTAAAATTTTTGAACAAACAGTCCCAAAAACTAAGATTTTGCACTTCACTGGTCAAGAGTCATATAATTCTGCAATAGTATCACACCCTGTGGAGAGAAATATCACGTGATAGTTCACCCCTGCTAGACTATCACCCCACCTACCTGGAAAGTATTGCCCAGGATTATTGGAAACTATCGCTTGACTTAAGGTGAAGTATCACCTCACTATAAACTATTGCCCTACTTGCCTGGAAAGTATCACCCTGAGTCACTCTGCGGTCCTATCACTGTTGCAATCCAGAGCTATTAAACTTTAGTGTTTTAACTAGTCATAGAGTGTCTTTTCTTGTTCTTATCTGAAGCTGGCTTGTTTTCTACATGCTTAGATTTGTTCTAGACTAAAGAAAATGAGTTTAAACTATTGGATTTGAGCCTAAAAAATGTCACTTTTGATCACTTGTCCAAACACGGTTACCTATCTAGCTACTTGCTAATCAAGCTTCTTGCTCACATCTAGGCTTGTGTCAATTGACTACTGTAAGTTCTTGAGCACTTTGACCAGCCATCTCTATTGTTCTATCTTGACAATTGATCTCTATTGGCTTTTGCTTATCTCAACATCTAAAAAACTTTGTCTCATTCTATTAGTCAGCCAACAATTCTTTTTCATGCCGGTTACAACTCGGTCTCAATTTGAGCAAGAGAATCATTCTCCATTCAATTACACTCAATTACCTTCTCCAACTAGATGCTCAAAAGCACCTGCTCACAATGACAGTTCTAGTTCTGACCAATCTAAGGATTCTAAGGCTACCTTATGGTACAAAGGAGGCTTCCTCTTTTCCACATTCAAAACCCCCAAAAACACAGACAGTGTCTCACTTACTATGAATGAACAAGAGAGATATCATCATATGTAAGAACACTTTGAGCAAAGAGATAAACAAGAACTCTTGGATAGAGAGTATAGTAAAAGCTTAATGGATGCTACTAGGTGCATGACTTCAACAGGGATGTCCCATGAACAACCCAGGACTAGTAGCTATGAAAATAGACCTTTCTTTGGCACCAGTGGCAACAATGGAAACATCACGCCACCAAGGTCTCCTCCGAGATGAACTTTTGTTGTACCTTCTTCACCTCCTAGACCACCTCCCTCTCACCATGAGAAAGAGGTTGTTGATGATATTTCTAGTGAGGATCTTATTCCATTTGAACAAGATGAGGACTCCCAATGAAAGATGCTTAAGCTTTTAGAGTGCAATGGTGACCAATATTTCCAATTTATGACTTCTAGAGGATACAAGCTTCCTCCTGATTATGATGTCAAAAAAATTGTTAAACAAAGAGTATCAACTGAATTGGAAGTCCTTAAGGAAGAACTATGTTGAACAAATCAACACCTTACCCAAATGACAATAGAAAGAGAGCCTCCAAAGGTCTCCTTTGTAGAATCTATTTGTGCTCTTCCTTTTGATAAAAGTGTATACATGGTCCCATTTCCTAGGGATATTGAGGTTCCCAAGTATAACAAGTATGATGGAAATGGTGATCCTCATGACCATGTGCATCACTTTTACACTCTTAGCATGGACTTCCTTCATGAAGACACATTTTTGCTACGATTATTCCCTCCAAGCTTAAGAGGACAAGCTTTATAATGGTTTGAAAAGTTGACACCTCCTTTGAAGACTTTTGATGAGTTGGCTATGCACTTTACACAACAATATTTGTACAATATTCAACAACCTATCACTATGATAGATCTAAGCACTCTAAGGCAAAATCAAGGTGAGCCATTTACCAATTGCAACATTGGAGGTCAATGTATTATCAATATTCTCATTAGTTACCTGAAAGAGAAAATATTGATATCTTCATCAACACTCTAGTGCCCGAGCTATATTATGATCTTAGGAAAAAAATGTTCTCCTCTTTTAATGACATGGTTGAAAGTGCATATCAAATTGAAGATGTTTCCATTAGAAAGGGTGATATTGTTATCAATAAGGATACTAGAATCTATGGCAAAGACAAGAAAAAACCTTGGAATAGAAATAAGCATGTTGTCAATGATGGGGTTGTAGATGTCCCTAAAGCTAAAGAGCCTACTTTCAACCTTTCTAATGCCATCTATGTAGAAAAACAACAAGAAGCTACCAATGCTCAAAATGCTCCTAAGCCTCAGTATGTAGATAAGCCAAAGAAGCAATTCTGATGACGGGTCTATACCCCATTGGCTAAACCATATGATGTGATTCTTAAGACTTTGGTTGCCAATAATTATCTTATGCTTCCTAAGAAAACTCATCCCTATGATCTACTAGTTAAGCTTGATTGGTGTGTTAGCATGTGCAAAAAATTTCATGGCTCCTAGTCTTTTCCCCTACTCTCTGCAATGATTTTTCTGCTCCCTAGTTAAACCTTAGGCAAAACATTTAGAATCTAGCCGTTAGGTTTCAAAATTCAAATGTGTCATAACTTTATTCTTTTCATGCATTACCTTTTTCATCGGTCACTTAAATGCCTCTTCTGCATATTCCTTTTAAGTTTCCACATCACCTCAGTTCGTAGTTAGTCTTCCTCTCCAGTGGGTCCCTTTATTTTTCCTAAGTCCGCAGTCATGCCCTGTAATTTTAATATTTTTCCTAAGGTTCTTGGGTTTATCTTCCTGGGCCTGGTGTCAGAGGGGTGACAAATGGCATGTTCGTATTGGCTATCACATGGCCGCATGTCAAACTTTTCTGACATGCGATCATGCAACCGCTTGCCATCTATCCGCATGTGTCCTGACACTTCACAGTGGTGGTTGCTATTTGGTTGGTCCAAGATGATGATGTGGTAGCTTTGGGTTGGTTGTCGCATGATCACATAGCCCTATTTTTGGCTATGCAATCATGCAACTAGGTGACACATGTCCGTGGTGCTGAGGTGGATTTTCTTGGTGGGACCACAACTTAATGGCAGGTAGCAGCGGTAGTTTGCTACCAGTTAGTCACATGTTCGCATAGCCTTTTACAAGGCTATGTGATCATGTGACTGACATTTTTTGTCAACTCCATGTGGTGGCAGTTGCGGTGGTGGTTATGGTGATATTTGCGGTGGCGGTTAGGGTTCGCGGCTTGTTGCATGTTTACATAGCCCATTTTTAGGCTATCCAATCATGCGATAGGGTGCCACATGTCCCTGGGACCCATCTATATTTGTCGGTGGTCCCATTGGCAGGTGAGGTCATGGTGATCTCTAGTTGGTCCATACTGGGAGGATGTTAAGGTTTGAACATGGGCCATTGTTCTCTACAGGTGCCAAGGATTTAGCCATTGTGGTTCAAATTCAAATTTTTCTGAGAACTTTTGGTGACCAGAAGGTACCAAATTTATGAAATTCATTGCAGAAATGACCCTGTTTGGTGAGAAGTGACTAGTTTTCTATTTATGATGTGGTCTAGGGTGTTGTTGGATCATTTGCAGGGCTTGTACTATAGTTATTGTGTGCTCAACGCATGTTGCAAGGTGTCCTTTTGAGCCCAGTTTTATGATCCTTGTACTTGCAGAGAAGAATTTCATGATTGTGGATCAGTTCAGGAATTTCCTCTTTCCTAATTGACTGTGTTTCCCACCCCTGTAATATCTTTTTAGACCGTTTCCAGTAGGATGGGTGGTTGAAACCCTAACCCTAGTCATCTGTAGCTTGTGGCAGATTTTCAAGATGACTAAAGGGTATAAGTTGCAGAATTTTGGATTTTGCAAGGGTTCCAAAAACATTGTTGCTTTTGGTCCCTAGTTTTTGACTGTAATATATTGATAGAAGTTTGATTTTGTGAATTTTCTAATCTTGGTATCATTCTAATTGTATGTTGATTCTAATTGTGTTGATGACAACATTTTGAATCTCAATCTTGTATCTTGTGTATGTCTTCTTAATTGTCTTTGAGCTCATATATGTTAGTATCACAAAGTGTGCTAACATATGGTAAACAAAGAGTATTTTGAATTTATCTTTGAGTTCCTAACAAAGTTAGGATTAAAGTCTTCTAGGTGAATTTAGTGAGTTTGTAGTCAGGTGTAGAATTTGATTTCCTTGTGCTTGAGGGAAAGGGGTAATAGGAAAAGAACTTACCTCAGATTCCATTGTGTTTGATTTGAGGTATTCAGTTGAGGTATATAGTTAGGTGACTCTAAGCCCTGGGATAAGGCACTGGTCCTTCCTCTTGAGGTATGCATGGTTAACAACTAGAAACACAAACATTATTTGATAAATCTTTAGCAATCTTATATGAGATATAGTGGAGTATTGTTTTAGACTCCTTTAGAGAAGTGAGTCAAGGGTACACCCACCTGAGCACTGAAGCTCAAAGTGTAGAAGGATCTTTTGATCCTTTTCAGTTGGCCCTCTTCCTTGTGGATTTTGGAGTGGTGATAGAGTCAGAGTTTTATTTAAATTATCCATCAAAGTGTAAATCTACAAGTTGAAGATCAAAGGGAATAATTCACATCCAAGAAAATGGTGACTCAGCTGGGGAGAACAATGAAAAGGAAGTTTATCTATTAGAATCTCTGGTTGCAGTTATATTAAAGTAGTCAAAATCTTTATTGACCAGATTGATTTGCCCATCCAAGTCACCAACAAAATGGTGACTCTGTTGGGGAGAACATAAGGAAAACCTATTAAGGAGCTCTGGTTGCTGCTAAAAATTTTGTAGTATCATATCTTTTGACTAGATTGGTTTGGCCCATCTGAGCCACCAACAAAATGGCGACTCTACTGGGGAGGATAAATTTGAAGATATGCATATGTTAAGAGTCAGTGATTCTACTCAGGAGAATCTAGAGAGAAGGTTATAGCATGTTCTTGTTTTCTTGTGTATTTCAAGGATTTCCCATCTAGGTGGGTGGTGACTCAAAGCTTTGACCCAGTGCAACATATTGAAGAAGCATGGATAAGAGGAGAAATACTAGGTCATATGTTAGAAAGAATCATGAGGTCACTCTGGAGCAATTACCTAGATAGGGAAACAAGAGCTGGATTATAAGGAATGGTGAGTCTACTAGTGCTCCCATGAAGGAACAAAGAATTACAAGAGCTAGAAGACCACAAGTATCCTCAAGTGAGGATGGTTCACAAAATAGAGTATCTAGATCAGAAGGTGGTCACTCTGAAGAGAGATTCTATGATACCCCTGAGGCTACATTTCAGGAAAAAGGTCCATTGCCTATAGGTCATGATGAACAAAATAGAGATGTGGGTTTAGAAGTTGACCTGGATCTTGAAGAAGATCATTTCAGAAGGGAACCCATGAGACATAGGTAGGTCCATTTCCCATATCAAAATATTCCTAATATAGATGTGTCATCTGGTTCTGATGACATTATGGTTGATCCTGATGACTTGAATGCACTAAGGTTGTAGTTGGCAGAGCATGATGCCATACATAAAAGATTACAGGAGGAGAGAGAGGCTGAAAAGGTAAATGCTTTGATAGAGAGGCAGTCTCTTTTGAGAAAAATAAATGAAATGAAGGAGAGAAACAAGATGCTTGCTTCTACTCCTAGAATGTTGTAGCATGATGTGTTTGGTGATCTTGATGCCTTGAGGAGTGAGCAAGAGCACTTACTGCAGGATCATGAATTTGAAAATGAGGGCCCTGTGGTTAGACAAGTGCAAAGTTATGTCCCTTTGCCTAAAGATAAAGATGGGCACAGGATTACCAGACCTGCTATTATCATAAATGAGAAAGGAAAGAAAAAGATGGTGGATGACCAAGAAGGAAAACCAATGACAATACCAGGGATCCCACCATCTGATTCAAATAAGGACACTAAAATGGAGAGAAGGAGAAAAGAAGATGAGGACCTTGCAAGAGAACTAGAGAGAGCTGAGGTTGATGCTGCCATTGCAGAAAAGAAAAGGAAGATCCAATTTTTGCTAGCTTCTTTAGCTAATTCTCTTGGCCCATCTACTACTGAACTAGGTATGCCATCTATGACTACTACTATTCCAACTGGTAATGCTACTAGTTCTTTTCCTTCTTCATCTACTAGGATAGGTGCAGATCCTAGGTAGCAGTCAAATGCACAAATAAATGTAGATGATAATGTTGATCCTAGGGTTAAAACTAGTTCAAGCTTTCAAAGAAGACCTATGCAACTAGAAGGCTATAGGAAAATAAGTTTTGATGGAATTCTTGGCTATCCAAATGCTTTTCTGAATGATATTAGAGATAAGGTACCTAAGTTTGTTGGTAATAATGCTATTAGTTGTGAAGAGCATCTTAGGTTATTTGTTGATATGCTTAATGATTATAAGGTAGAGCATGAGGATGTAGTCATGAAACTATTTGTTCAATCTCTAATGGAGGATGCTAGAGATTGGTTTAAGAGGCTTCCTGATAAATGTATTGATACTTGGGACTCTTTTGAGAAATGTTTCAAAGAGTAGTATGGTGATAGGCCTAATGTTAGTTTCATGTTGAATGATTTCAACACCATAAGGAAAAATTAGAATGAGTCTGCAGCTGAATTCAACATGAGATTTCAGAAGGGTATGCATAAGTTGTTCCAAGTTATGTGGTTAGATGACAATGTCTGTCTAACTACATACTTCAATGCATTTGATGGGAAGATGGGATATTTATTGAGGGATAAAGAACCAAGAACTCTTAGGGATTCTTTTAGGATTGCTGTCAATATTGAGAACAACATGAAAATATCAAGAAAGTTGGGTGGAAAGAGAGATGACCCAAAGTTGTTTGGGGACAAGAAATATAAGAAAGAAAATGATAAGAATATTGGATCTAGGAGGTAGGAAGAGGACAAATTGGATAAGGTGCTTAATGCATTGAAGGATTTGAAGGCAACTCCAAATAAGAACATCAGTTCTCCTACCAATGAAAGGCCTCAATTCAACAATAATTTTAGTAAGTAGAATAGACTGCAGAACTACCCCTACAACACCCAATGGAAGGATCGAAAGCCTATTGTCCCTACTGCAAGAGGAAACAATGACAGAGGTGTCCCTGACCCTTTGCATAAGGCTTCAATAAATGTCATGGAGAATGTACCTTGGTTTGTTGCATGCCAATCCCCTCATTTTGTAGAGCATTGTGTGGTTGCACAATCTATGGCTGCAAATCAAGATTGTGGCAATGAGGAGATAGAACCAGAAGAAGAACAACATGATGTTGGTTGCAACATGGCTTCTTCATGTCTAGGATATGAAGATGATTTTGATTTTGATGAAGAGGTAGATGTGAATGTGAAGAGACATAATCAGGCCCTTTTTCATCAAGAGGTTTTTTGCTGATGGTGAATGCATTGATCAGAAAACATGTAACATGAACTCTTCTCCCAAGCCAACAAATTTGAGAAGACCTTCTAGAGAAGAAATGGATAGGATTACTTTAGAAATGATTGCCCAAGTGCAAACCAGAGGCATGGTGGCAAGGAACACAAATGAGAAAGCTGTAGGATTGTTTATAAAGAGTTCCAACACTGGAGATAATAATGAGAACAAATCAAAGGGTGATCACATGGTCAAATTCAAGAATGTAAAAGGTAAGAATTGTGAACCTAAGGGAGTTGTAATTGAAAGGATCTCTATTGAGATTGAGAAGCCAGTTAACACAATGGCTAAGATTGAAAAAATGAGGGTGGCCAGTACACCTAATGTGTCAGATAAACAAAAGGATGTTAAGGCAGTGCAGATTGAGATTCTTGCTTCTACCCCTATTGACATGTTATCTGTATTGTCACAAATTACAATTAAGGTTCGATTGTCAGAATTGTTGAGGATCCCTGAACATAAAGATAAGGCTATTGCATGGGTTGGTAATATTTACAAAAATGATACCTCATGCAATGGATCTCAAGATAAAGCTTTGAATGATGTTGCTGCTTAGGGAATTGTGTCTCAAATTCCTCCAATATATTTGGACAGTTCTATCAATGCCAGCCTTGAAAATATTGACCCATTCTTCTTAAGTATTCTTGTGAATGGGATGAAGTTAAGAAATTGTATGATTGATATTGGTGCCTCTAATACTGTCATACCTTTCAAAATCATGGAGAGGTTGGGCCTTAAAGTTGATACAGTGCATGGTAGGTGTTGTGTAATGGATCAGAGGGAGGTACCAGTCATTGGGACTATCAATGCAATGCCATATAGGTTGGCAGCATATCCAGAGAAAGAGCTAACAATGAGTGTTTTAGTGGTGGATATCCCTCCTCATTATAGAATTTTGCTATCTAGAAGGTGGAGTGCTGCCATGGATGGAAGTTTATAGTGTGATCTATCCTATGCAACTTTCAAGATTGATGATCAGTTTGTCAAGATTGAATGAGAGCTAAGAGTATGCACATGATTTAGAGAAACATAGATAATGAAACTAAATGTTTTGTTGATACTGATGTTAATGCTTTTAGGGTAGCAATCCCTATATTTGAAAATGAACATACTTTGTCACCTATCTCTGTTGAGGTAGGTGATGGCTCTGTGAAAGGTGATTTGTGCGTAATGTACTTTGATGGTGCAAATTGCAAAGATGATGTAGGAGTAGGTATTTTACTTATTTCTCCTAATGGAAATACTTACAAATTTTCTTTCACATTGAATTTATTTTGTACCAACAATATAGAAAAATATGAGGCTTTGTTGTTAGGATTGAGGTTGGCACAAAAGCATGGTATTGTTAGGATTGAGGTTGGCACAAAAGCATGGTATTAAATGCCTAAGTGTTGTTGGTGATTCTGAGTTGGTGGTGTCCCAAATCAGGTCATTGTATGCTTCTAAGAATAGAAGGTTGAAACAATATAGGAATGTAGTGTGGGATTTGATTGAGCATTTTGATGCCTTTAATATTGAGTGGAAGGATAGCAGTAACAACAAGATGGCTGACTTACTAGCCAATATTGCAATCAATCCCAATGATATCACATTCTCTAGTATCTCTAAAGTTGAAATTCAAGCTAGGCCTAGTATACTAGATAATATTGAGAATTGGCAAGCTTTTAATGATAATAATGATATTTTGAAGTTTATGATTGTAAGGATTAGTATCATGGTCAGGAACTTGATTGTTTAGCCTTGGTTGAGTTAGTAGAAGGAAGGGAGGTTGTCTTAGGCAATGAGGTCATTAAACTTAGAACTAACAAGGTGCCCAAGGGGCTTTTTGTTTTGGAGACTATCTTTGACAACCAAGATAGAGTTCAAAAGAATATCAAAGGAGAAGATCATGTTGATCTTGAGCAGATAAATCTTGGATCACATGAGGCACCTAAGAAAGTATACATTGGTAGAGATATATCTCAAAAGGTAAGGAGACCTTTGATTGAATTATTGAGGAAATTCAGGCATGTTTTTGCATGGTCATATGATGACCTAAAGGTTTATAGAGAGGATTTATTTCAGCATGTTATTCCATTAAAAGAAGATGCTAAACCTTTTCAGCAAAAATAAAGGCCTATTAATCCTACTTTGGCACCCAAGATGCAAGAAGAATTAATGAAGTTGAGAGATGCTAGCATTATCAAGCCTATAAGGCATTCTTCTTGGGTGTCAAACCTTGTTCCTGTAAGAAAAAAGAATGGTGACATCAGGCTTTGTGTGGACTTCATAAATTTGAACATCAGCTCATTGAAAGATAATTATTGTTTGCCCAATATGGAAGCTATGTTGCAGAGAGTAACTAGGTCAGAATTGATGTCAATGATGGATGGTTTCTCTGGCTACAATCAGGTTATTGTCAAGGAATCAGAACAATTCAAGACAGCCTTTACAACACCTTGGGGAACATACGTTTATGTGAGAATGCCTTTTGTTCTCATAAATGCTGGTGCTACTTTGTAGAGGGAAATGGATGTTGCCTTTTCAGATTTCATTAATGATTTCCTTGTTGTATATCAGGATGATCTAACTACCTATTCCAAGAGGGAAGAGGACCATTGTGCTCATTTAGAAAAAATATTTATGAGGGCCTTGGAATTTGGCATTTCTTTGAACCCAAGGAAATGTGCTTTTGGTGTCATAGAAGGTAAGTTGCTTGGCCACTTGGCTGGGAAGGGTAAAAGCACAAAGCTGTGTCACACTTTTATAAAGGAAAAGGTCAACAACACACAATTTTTGTAACTTTAACAACATAAAAATCACATTTATGTTTAAAAATTGGAGATGACGTAAACTGATGAAATGTGTAAAAGTGGATGAATTTTATGCCTTTAATTTTTTTTTAAAAATTTGAACAAGAATTCACATAGTTTTTAAATTTTTTAAGTCAATTTTTTACTTGCTGAAAAATGTTGAAAAATGAGGGTCTTGTTCGCAACAAAAAAGTATATGCAAATAATCTTTGTTTCCTTTGATATCAAAATATGACATAGATAATATGTATAGCTAGTGCAGAAAAGAAGAAAAATTAGTTTTCAATGTATATTTTGTCTAATATAACTACTCAAAGTCGAACATACCTGGAATTGACAGTTTTCATCTCGCACCAAATTTCCTCTATCAAATCTAAACCATTCAGAAAATAAATTACACACTCTTGAAGATAACTCTCTCCTCTAGTGTTAAATATAAATTTTCAATTTTTTTGATAAGCTTTACTATTTTTTTCTATTTTTGAAGCATCTTGTTATCAAATGTTAAAATACCTACTTGTAGTATTTTGAAATTATAATATATTAGATCTAATTAAAATACTATAAAAATTACATGATGATAATCTTGACTCTATGCTCTAAAAAAGGGTATTTTTATATTTGTAAAAAAATATCATTAAAAAGAGTAAGAGTTATTGAAACATCATTTTTCTGAAATAATTTTATTTCTTTAGTAATTGTTATAAAACATGCATTTAATAGATATTTCCAATTGGAAAAGGTGAAGAACTTATCTAACTTAGCTAGAATGAATCTAGCTAGACCATATGTTTGACAAAAAATAATTTTAGTTAGAAATACTCAAATTCAGCTATTCAGATATGTTGTCCTGAAACATGACACAACTTTGTGCTTTTACCCAGAAGCAAGGAGTGAGAATTGACCCTGAGAGGGTAGTAGCAATTGATAAAATTTAGAGGCCAAAGAATGTTAAAGAGATTCAGTCCTTCTTTGGTCAGGTCAATTTTCTAAGGAGGTTTGTGACAAACTTTGCAGAGATTACTAGACCTATTTCCAAGATGTTAAAGAAGGGATCTGTAGTCAATTGGGAGGGTGAGCTTAATGAAGCTTTCAAGAATATCAAGTAGGCTATCAAAAATGCACCAGTACTTAAGGCACCTGATTATAATGTCCCAATGCATATCTTTTCTTTTTCATCTTTTCATACTATTGCTATAGTTTTGTTACAAAAGAATAAGGATGGTTTTGAGTAGCCTATTGCATTTTTCAATAAATCTTTGCAGGCTGTAGAATTAAAGTAGGACATAAATGAGAAGCAAGCTTATGCACTTGTGAAGGAAATCAAGGCTTTTAGGTGTTACTTGATGGGAGCAGTTGTGATTTCTTTTGTGCCAAGTGCAGCTATGAAGGATATTTTCTGACAGGAAGAGGTGTCTGGAAGAAGATGCAGATGGATCAATAGGATCCAGGAATTCAATGTTGAGATCCAAATCACTAAGTTGGTTAGAGGTCAAGGATTGGCAAGACTGTTGGCTCAATCCAATCTAGATGCAAACCAGGTAAATCATTCTGAAATTGATTATACATGTGATATGGATGATTGTATTTGGTATCAAGACATTATTTACTATTTGAGAAATATGAGGTGTCCAGATAGTATGAATGATAATCAAAAGAGGACATTGAAGTTACAGGCCATTAAGTATGTAATTGTGAAATGTAAGTTGTATAAAAAAAATTTGGATTGCATACTGTTGAAATGTGTAGATGAGGATCAAGCTAATGTATTATTGAAGGAAATGCATGAGGGGGTTTGTGGTGGACATTATATGGGTAAAACAATTGCTCATAAGATCTTGAGAGTAGGATTTTGGTGGCCCACAATCTTCAGGGATGGAGAACAGTTGGTAAGGAGATGTGATGCTTGTCAAAGGTTCTCTGGTAAGCTTAAGTTTTTAGGTAATGTACCATTAAAACAAGTAGAAGTTCAGGCTCCTTTCCAACAATACATAATTGATTTCATAGGGGAGATACCAAACAAGTCAAGTGGAGGACATTCATGGATCTTAGTTGCCACTGATTATTTTACAAAGTGGGTAGAAGCTGTACCTACAAGGAATGCAACTAGCAAGGTGGTAATTGATTTCCTAATGAACAATATTGTTACAAGGTTTGGGTGCCCTGAGAGGATAGTGAGTGACAATGCTATGTGCTTCAGGTCTGCCGAATATAAGGAATTTTGCAAAGGTTTGGGAATTCAGATTTCTAATTCCTCACCTTATCATCTACAAGGAAATGGTTAGGCAGAATCTACTAATAAGAGTCTGATTAAAATATTGAAGAGAATTCTGGAGAAGAATAAGAGGGCATGGAATTAAAAGCTACCATTAGCTTTATGGGCTGATAAGGTAACTATGAAGAGGACAATTGGTTGTGCACCATTTGGCCTAGTGTATGGAATTCATGCTAGGATGCCTCAGAACAATTTATTGGAGATGTAAAAGTTTGTGCAGTTGTATGGTGATGACATTGATGATGAAATGTAGTTGAGAATTGAGGACCTCATTAGGTTGGATGAAACTAGAAGAGAATCAGTTGCAAGGAATGCCAAATTGCAGTTGCAGGTTAAGAATTTATATGATAAAAAGACTATTGATAGGAAGTTTGAGCCTGGTGATTTGGTGTTAGTTTGGAATGCCAGATTGGAGGATAGGGGGAAACATGGTAAATTTGATCCCATCTGGTTAGGGCCATATCTGATTCATGAGAAATGGGGCCAAGATTCTTACATCATCAAGGATTTTAATGGTGATATTCAGGAGTTGCCAGTTCATGGACAATTCTTGAAACAATACTACATTTAAAGTACTCTATTTTCCATGAATAGTAGTTAGGGTTGTACATCTTGTAAATTCTTGTATATAGGTTGCTTGCCCCTACCCTGTTTTTCCCTGGTCTGTCAAATTTCCAATCTTGTTGCTTTTCTTGCCCTGCTTGTTCCTTGCTATCTACAATTTTTGTCCTGTGGGTTGTTCTACTCTACTAGTGATTCTGAATCCTTGCTATGCCTACAGGAGGCATACATCTCTAGATAGAGCCACTGTTAGCATGTGCAAAAAATTTCATGGCTCCTGGTCTTTTCCCTGGCTCTCTGCAATGATTTTTCTACTCCTTGGTTAAACCTTGGGCAAAACATTTAGAATCTAGCCGTAAGGTTTCAAAATTCCAATGTTCCCTAGCTTTATTCTTTTTGCATGTTACCTTTTTCATGGGTCACTTAAACACCTCTTCTGCATGTGCCTTTTAAGTTTCTAGGTTACCCCGGTTCATAGTTAGTCTTTCTCTCCGGTGGGTCCCTTTATTTTTCCTAAGTGTCGCTCCCTATGATTTTAATATTTTTCCTAAGGTTCTCAGATTTATCTTCCTAGGCCTGGTGTTAGAGGGGTGATAGATGGCATGTTCGTATTAGCTATTGCATGGCCGCATGTCAGACTTTTCTGACATGCGATCATGCGACCGCTTGCCATCTATCTATGTGGGTCCCAGCTCTTCATAGTGGTGGTTGCTATTTGGTTAGTCTGAGGTGATGATGTGGAAGCTTTGGGTTAGTTGTCGCATGATTGCATAGCCCAATTTTTGGCTATATGATCATGTGACCAAGTGACAGGTGTCCACAGTGCTTAGGTGGATTTTCTTGGTGGAACCATAACTTAATGGTAGGTAGCGGCAGTGCTTTGGTAGCAGTTAGTCACATGTTTACATAGCCTTTTGCAAGGATATGTGATCATGTGACTGACATTTTCTATCAACTCCATGTGGTGGCAGTTGTGGTGGTGGTTATGGTGATGGTTGCTATGGCGGTTAGGGTTCACGGGCTATCGCATGTTTGCATAGCCCATTTCCAAGCTATGCGATCATGCAACAGGGTGCCACATGTCCCTGGGGCCCGTCTGTATTTGTTGGTGGTCTCGTTGGCAGGTGAAGTCATGGTGATCTCTGGTTGGTCCATGCTGGTGGGATGTTAAGGTTTGAACATTGGCCATCCTTCTCTTCAGGTGCCAAGGATTTAGCCGTTGTGGTTCAAATTCAAATTTTTCTGAGAACTTCTAGTGACCAGAAGGTACCAAATTTATGGAATTCATTGCAGAAATGACCCTTTTTGGTGAGAAGTGACTAGTTTTCCATTTACGGTGTGGTCCAAGGTGTTGGTGGATCATTTGCAGAGCTTGTACCATGGTGGTTGTGTGCTCAAGGCTTGTTGCAAGGTGTCCTTTTGAGCCTAGTTTTATGATCCCCTATACTTGTAGAGAAGAATTTCATGATTGTGGATCAGTTTAAGAATTTCCTCTTTCCTGATTGACTATGTTTCCTACCCCTATAATAACTTTTTAGACCATTTCTAGTAGGATGGGTGGTTGAAACCCTAACCCTAGTCATCCGTAGCTTGTGGTAGATTTTCTAGATGACTAGAAGGTATAAGTTGTAGAATTTTGGATTTTGCAAGGGTTCCAAAAACATTGTTGCTTTTGGTCCCTAGTTTTTTACTGTAATATATTGATAGAAGTCTAATTTTGTGACTTTTCTGATCTTAGTATCATTCTGATTGTATGTTGATTCTAATTGTGTTAATGAGAACATTTTGAATCCCAATCTTGTATCTTGTGTATGTCTTCTTACTTATCTCTGAGCTCATATATGTTAGTTTCACAAAGTGTGCTAACATATGGTAAACAAAGAGTATTTTGAATTTATCTTTGAGTTCGTAACAAAGTTAGGAATAAAGTCTTCTAGGTGAATTTAGTGAGTTTGCAGTCAGGTGTAGAATTTGATGTCCTTGTGCTTGAGGGAAAGGGGTAATAGGCAAAGCACTTACCTCAGATTCCATTGTGTTTGATTTGAGGTATACAGTTGAGGTATATAGTTAGGTGACTCTGAGCCCTAGGATAAGGCACCGGTCCTTCCTCTTGAGGTATGCATGGTTAACAACTAGAAACACAAACATTATTTGATAAATCTTTAGCAATCTTATATGAGATATAGTGGAGTATTGTTTTAGACTCCTTTAGAGAAGTGAGTCAAGGGTACACCCACCTGAGCACTAAAGCTCAAAGTGTAGAAGGATCTTTTGATCCTTGTCAGTTGGCCCTCTTCCTTGTGGACTTTGGAGTGGTGATAGAGTTAGAGTTTTATTTAAATTATCCATCAAAGTGTAAATCTTCAAGTTGATGATCAAAGGGAATAATTCACAACCAACATGGTGGAGAGAGGATCATTGCTACCACTATCACTGAAATAAGGGACACAAGACTGACAAGTGTTTCATGCTGAAAGATGCTATTCAAGATCTCATTAATGGAGGTACAATTCTCATAGATGGCTTAGTTAATAACTCTGATCACCAAGCTTTCAAAGATCCTCTACCTAAGTATGAAAAAGGTGAAACCTCCCAAGCACATAAGAAAAATCATGATGCTAAGATCAACTACACATATACTTCTGATTTGCCTGTGATCAACATGGTAGAGCTTGTTGAGAGTGTTCTTATGATGCAACCTCAAGATGATACTAAAGCCAATCATCGTATGCCAAAGATGGTCTTGCAAACATGTGGTAGTTCATCTTCTTGAAGTGAGGCACTGAATGCTATTACTAGGGGGCAAGCTAAATTGGTCCTTAAAACTACACCTGATCCTAAGAAAACCCCTTCTTCCAAACTAGTGGCTCCTTCAGCTCTGTCTAGCTATGATCTTGTCCATCAGTTGTAATGGACACCCATACAGATATCTTTTTTTGAGTTTCTTGAGCTATCCCCTTTGCACAAAGAGATCCTTGAAAGGGCTTTGCATATAGCTAATGTCCCTAATAACATTGACCTAGATAGGTTCTAGGCTATGGTCAACCACAACTCATCACCTCATTATCTATCCTTTTCTGTAGAAGATGATGTATCTATTAGTCACACTCACAATATTGCCTTACATATTGAAGTTATGGTCTACCATACTCGAGTCTATCGAGTCCTAATAGACAATGGTGTAGGGTTAAACATTGTTTATTTCAATGTGGTACAACAGTTGGGTTTATGAAAATTTTCTATAGATCCTAAGCATAAAATCACTATAAAAGCATATGATGAAGTTGAAAGATCTTCCAAAGGTCTTGTTAGGATACTTGTTCGAGTGGGCCCTATCATGAAATATATCTTTTTCAAAGTGTTGGACATCCCACTTGCTTATAACATCCTTTTGGGTCATCCTTGGATCCATGACATGCAAGCTTTCCCTTCCACTTACCATCAGTGTGTCAAATTCCCTCATAATGGAGCTAAAATTGTTATTCCAGGGGATCATTCTATTGCTATCAATACTCTTGCTACTACTAAAATGTTTGTTCCTCACAAAAAACCCTCTAATGATCCTAGTGCATTCTTGGTTGCTGCTGAGAAAAATTTTAAGATGATGAGCCTTGATATGGGTGAATACACACTAGATTCCCTTGCTACTATGCCTACTTCTCCTAGATCATATGGGAGACCTTCTAATAAGACAAAGCCTTCTACTTCTACCATGACAATTTTTGGTAATTTTGTTCAAGCATCTATACCCCTAGAGGTAGAAAGAGAAGAACAAGCTATTAGAGAATGGATCTATAGAGACAAAGAACATAGTACCACTATTGCTACTCCTATTTCCCTTAAGTGCTATGGTAAAGGCTATAAATTTTTGCAACAAATGGGCTATCAAGGTCAAGGCCCTATAAATGATAATGGACATGCTCTAGTCAAGCCTTTGAGTCATAGTAATGGCCAACCCTCTAAGATTACAATAGGTCTCGGGTATGGTGCCGATGATGACCTCCCTACATGTTCTAGAAATGCTCCCATGATTAGTGATTCAAACACATATACAGATGAGTCACCACTACACACTATGGCTCAAATGGGAGACAATATTCCTTCTACTTCACTCCTTTGGGAAGGAGAATGCCTATCTACTAATGATACAGCTGAAGCCTCCACATCCAAAAATTTTATACCTAATGATTCATTGAGCTTTGATAGACAACATAGAAATATTGCATGCTTAATGAAAAGAGGAGATCTCACAAATAATGATGCTGAAGCCTCTACTTCTAAAGGTCCTAAACCTTCTTGGTGCAAGCATCTCAATAGAAGCATAACAACATATTCAAATGAAAATGAATGGGATACTCTCTCTGATGGATCTTCCACAGTGGATATGGAAGTGGATGTGGTTCATACTTATGGTGACCAACCTGATGTAGTTGATGACTCTTGTATAGGGTCTAATGATTTTAATCCACGTATTGATTTAGTGGACCACACTAGTCCTTCTATGACAAGTCTAGATCTTAACACTTTCGGAGCTTACCCTATAGGCTCGACCTCTCTTGTCACCAGAGATGACATCCCTCGCATAAATGCTATTGAACCAATCACTTTATTTTATCTCACAAAATTAGATTTCATAGCTTGGTCCACCCAGGATCAACATGCAATTGAACCTATTACTTCTTCCACCAGTGAACCAGCAACAAAAAGGATTGAATTAGAAATCAAGTATCTCAATCATCAAATCAAAAGAAAAGAGCAATGGTCAGATGGTGAAAACCATATTGTGGCGGTATCTGAACCTAAAAAAAGTAAAAATAAAGACTTGCTAAAAAATGATGATTATTCAATAAGAGGAAAAGTTGATTCTTTACAAGAACATGGTGAACTTATCTGAAAATAAAATTGCTAATGTCATGGTTACTTTTTCATCCATTTTACAATTGAAAAAGCATAAATCACACTTTAAGCTCCTGGTGGAAGAATTACACTATCTTGCTCATAGTCCTGTTATACACTAAGTTTGCACCCTTGTTTCAAGCTCTTGTAGTATTGATAACCTAGTATAACATGGGAATCATCTCCAGGTTGTGGGACCTATGCTAACAGAGATGAGACCTCTAGGTTCTAGGCTGGTTCCTCTTTGATAATCACCTAAATTTGCTTCTAGACATGAAAAGAAAATCTTTTGAGGGAAAGGGATAGAAGGAATGCTTGGAAAGGGAAATGACTTGAAAGAAAACTACCTACTAGTTGATACACCAAAATTAGGGTTTGGATCTCAGTATAGAGGAATGAAATCAATAAAAGGCTTAGGTCTAGTAGGTCACAACTCACTGGATAGGCTTGCATAAGTGTTTCATAGAAGGGTCTGCAACAGAAAGAGGCTATTCAGGGAAAAAGAGGATTTCACAAACAATAGCATTACTGAGGATTTAGACACAATTTATGACTTGCAAAAAAAATTCACTTCTACAACTCATCATTGGAAGGAGACAAGATTGTTAGGGGGTTGAAGTATACCCACAAACGCATTCACATCCAATCATCGACAATAACACACAATAGTTGCAGAAAGAGAGAGGAATCAGGAACCCTAAGATATCACTGAAAACATCATATACTTTAATCCAATAAGAGATAATTTAGACAAGGAAGCATAGGGACATAAAAGATATCACAAAATACCTCTACAATATCTCAATTATCAATGAAAGATTTACAACTGTATAAGCTAAAGGGTAGAAATGATACCACAGATGACCCTTAAGAAAAGTGAAATTGTTTTATAATTGTCCAACTCCCCCCACTTCCAAAGCTCCAAAAATACAATATATACATCCTCCCTTGCATGCAGGAAAGAGTAAAAAAAAAATCTAACTAGGGTTACATATGTTTAACATAAAATAATAGCCACCCCTAACTCAAACAAATCTGATCATAATTGTATCTCTGCAACATCATGGTCAATCAGATATTGGAGTTTACGTGTCCATCCCTTTACCACATTTGCCTGCAGACAAGCAACCTGGATCCATCAACTTTCCTGCACAAAGTCTCACCATGAATGCTCAAATTGGTACTCTCAAAAAGAATGAAATGACCTATGATGGCTACGTAGGTCTTCACATCATTTTCCCCAAATACAATCATCCTTGAAACATAAATTTTAGCTACCCATTTTGTTGCAACCGACCATTGGATCAAAACCTAGCCAAAACCTTGTAGAGAAATAATCAAAATTTGAATATTAATGGCTAATAGGTGGTACCACACTTTTCTTCTATCGACGACTGATGTTTGAATCTCAATCTCCTTTTAAAACATGATCATTAGATATTCTTATTTACTTGGGAACCATTCATATGTAGGATTAACCTCAAGTTCACCTCGGGTTTCCTTTTCCCTTCAGTCATAGAGTCGTTTAAAGCTTTAGTTGACCCCAGTTAAGTCTAGCGAACACAAAAAAGCTCTTTAGTTGTAGATTCATGGAATACTCTGAACCCTAGGCCCAAAACCACCACATGCCATTCTTTTATTTGCACTTGACTACTCTATAGGAATACACCTGGGCAAGTTCTGACATGGTCCCACTATAGCTTAGATTCCAATCTAACGGCGGGTGCATGATCTTATATGCCAGAAAGATCCCTTGCACTTTTATGCCAGTCATAGATCTTTATTAGACCAGGACCCCTCTGACAAATGTACCCACTAAAAATCTAGTCATCACCACACGGACCAATCAAATGCTTCACACATCAGCCCATCTAATAACACAGACCCATGACCTATAGAAGGAGCATCAAATAGTTGTTGCAAGATTGCGAGGGCTTGGAAGATCCATTGTGATCAAGTGACAACCATAGATCTTTAGTCTACTGATATCCCTGTAGATATTTTGACATAATCCTACCAAAATTCCTAGCTATCATTCGACCAACCAATGAAGAACAAGCACATCAGAAACTGAGGACCCACCTGATAGAGCCCAAAGATAAAGCAAGATCAATAGCAGGTGCATGATCTCATGTGTCAAAAAAGCTCCATGAGATTAGACACTAGCCATTAGATCTTTAGTCGACTGAAAACTATCGGGCCCACACTAACATGGTGTCGAATCACAAGATCTAACCAATCAAAGGTGTACAACTCAGACAATGTGGCCAGACCCACTGACAAATGAACTCTGGAGGCAGGAAGATCAATGATCATCACAAGATCTCATGGAATCTTCTATGGCCATGAGATCATGTGACAACCATTAGATGTGGAATCTCAACCTTAGCCACTAAGTAGAGACCACTAACTAAAATGGTAACCGCTCACGGGATCGCTAAGTGTTAGGGCTTCAACCACTAGGAATTAGAGATTTGGCAACTGAAGGAAGAATTACACACATGGGAAATGGGATTTTTTAAGTTGCTGATAAAGTAACATGAAAATAGAATGAGGAGCCTAGGGTTCTTTAGCTTATAACAACTACTTTTATGAATATTTTAAACTACAGACCAGGGAGTAAAACAATTTGCAGAGGCCAGAGGACATGGCATAAGATCATGAAATTTTCAGGGATGCTTGGCAGGATGAAAATAGAGACTTTAGAATAGGTTTAAGCCAAATTTGCATGCACATGAAAAATTAGGGTAACATTTTGGTGATTTCTACTGGATGTCATCCTGCTTGACATGGATCAGTGGCCTTAACATAATCCATTGGGCATGGGGTCAATTCAGGAACACAAAACTTGACAGAGAGACAAAAATTGAAAACTAGAAAGACAACCTTGTGCACATGCACTTCTTGGAAAGAAGGAACTAACCTAGAAAATAGGGAAAGGCAAAAAAAACACATATTCACAAGAATTTGCAGAGAGGGATTAACCTCAAAGCAGGGCTTCAAGTGGAATCCATTTACTGAGATTGGCAAGGCAACTCCTTCAAGATTTGATAGCTAGAAAGCATGGGATCCCTTGCAATCTATTATAACAAATGGTCCACCCCAAAATGAATCAAATTTGGTATGTCTTCTAGGCTTGGATCTGAACTCATCCCATTTGAGAACTACATCTCCAACTTTGAAATTCCTGACTTTAGCTCTCTTATCAAAAATTCTCTTTGTTTGAATCTGATGGAATTCCATATCCTACATTGATTTGTCTCTAATCTCTTCCAATTCCATCAACTGAGCATACCTGATCTACAAGGGATATCTTTCTTCAAATAGGGCATACTAGGTAGCCAAGTCCAGAGCTGGAAATTCAACTGAGATAGACAACCTCGTCTCTCTGCCATACACTAACACATAAGGAAAATTCCCAATGATCTCCTTTGGATTAATTCTATCTAACCACAAGGTAGACTTTAGTTTGGTATGCCAATCCCTTTGGTTGTCTTGTAGAGTCTTCTTGATTATCCTAATCAAGTTCTTGTTTGTTGATTCTGCCAAGCCATTGCCCTGGGGGTAGTAATTGGAACTAGTATTCAGATAGATTCCATTCTTGACTACCCACTCTAAGACTTTGAGGCCTATGAATGCTAATGCATTATCTAAAATTATTGAATTTGGAATGCAAAATCTATGACTTATATCATCATAAAAACCTAGGACAACACTCTCATTGGCTTCTTTTAATGCAATTGCTTCTATCCATCTAGTGAAATAATCAGCTGCAGTAATTATCCATTTATGGCCTACACTAGATGGAGGATTGATCATTCCAATGAAATCTATGCCCCACCTCATGAAGGGTTTCTCTGTTCTGATTGGTTGTAGGGACAAGGCTGCAAGCCTTTCTTTTCCTACAAACATGGCACACTTGATGCATTTTTTGACATAATCATGACTATCCTTAAAGATAGATGGCCAATAGTATCCAGCCCTCATGATTTTAAAAGCAGTAGTCCTAGGAGAAAAGTGACCTCCAGAAGATCCATCATGAAACTCAAATAGGACATCAGCTATCTTTTCTGAATCAATGCATCTTAAAGGGACACCATTGTGATATTTTCTAAAAAGAATCTCATTTATCAACACAAAAGGAACATATTGTAATCTATAATACCTCCTTTTTGCTGAATCCAAACCTGCAGGACATTGTCTTGTCTTCAAATAATGAATCATATTAGGTAGCCAATTAGTTATGTTGGCTTGTTCTTTTGTAGAATGCACCACCATAGATGCATCTATTTGCTCTGATTTCTTTGAAATCTCATCTTCTGCCAAATGTTCACAAAGACCTCTTCCTCTAACTAGTTTGGTAGTTTGGATATCTAGGTCATATTCCATCACCTTGGTGATCCAACCAGCTCTTTTCTCATTTAGGTCTTTGGAAATCAGAAATTCTTTGACACTTGGATGAGTAACTTTCATGTGTACCTTGCTACGGGTCAACAAATATCTAAACTTTTTTAGGCTCTTCACCACAACAAGCACATGTTTCTTTATAAAAGAGTATATTTGTTCATACTCTTCTAAACCTTTGCTAAAGAAAGCAATGGGTTGCTCCAATCCATCTAAATTTTCTTTGGTTAGCATTACAGATATAGCATCATGACCCGCATAAGAATAAAGCATAAAATCCTTACTAAAATTTGGGTTTAGGAGAGCAGGGGCTTTTGTTAAGGCCTCTTTGATAGCTTGGAAATTGACTCTCCCTTCTTTGGTCCAACTAAAAGTTGAACTCTTCTTTAACATGGCTGTCAAAGGCTTGAGTAAATCTGCAATGTTAGGCAAGAACCTCCTAACAAAGTTAATCTTTCCTACAAAATATTGGAGACTTATCTTATGATGTGGTAAGGGTAGTTCTAGGATAGCTATAATTCTCTTAGGATCTACTATGATCCCCTCTTTGGATACAACATATCCCAACAATTTTCCTTCATGAACTACAAACACACATTTCTTTGGATTAAGAGATATCCCAAATTCTCTACACCTTTCAAAAATCTTCCTCAAATGTTCAATGTGATCTACTGCATGCTAAGAATAGACAATTATGTCATCTAAGTAGACTAGTACAAATTTGTACATGAGGCTTTTAAAGGCCATATCCATTGCCTTTTGAAATGTAGCACCTGCATTTGACAAACCAAAGGGCATCTTTTGATAAGCCATGGTTCCCCACTTGGTTGTAAATGCAGTCTTATATTGATCCTCTTCACTAACTAGGATCTGATTGTATCTTGAATAGCCATCCAATAATGAAAATCTCTTGGATCCAAAGACACATTGTAAGATTTGTTCCATAGAGGGTAATGGATGGTGGTCTTTTAAGGAAGCCCTATTAAGATCCCTGAAGTCAACACATAACCTTAACTCCCAATTCTTCTTCTTGATAGGAACAAGGTTGGAAACCCAACTAGTATGCTTGATGGGGTAGATGATACCATTTTCTATTAGTTTGAGTACTTCTTTATACATAAGTGGCTCAAGCTTGGGATTAACAGGCCTTTGCTTTTGCCTTACTGGATTGGCATTTGGTTCCAATTCAATAGTGTTCTGTGCAAGGGCCAGATTAAAACCCTTGAGGTCCTCATATTTCCATGCAAACACATCACTGAACTCTTTGAAAAGTTGTGTGTAATCTTGCCTTTCCAAATCAGTGTTCACTTTTCCAAATTGTAAGCTCTTACCTGATTCCAACTCTAATTCAACACAATGTTCTTGTTGGACTACCAGGCCAGCTTTGCTTCTCTTAACTTCATCATCCTTGTTGAAGATAGTGTCTAAGGTGACAAGACCTCTAGGCATCTTATTAGACTTGAGTTGCATTAGCTGATCACCATGGCTTTGTGATAGCCTATCTTGATTGTACTCTAAAAAAAATCTTCTTCAAACAAGAATTGTAGAATTTGTTCATCATTGTCGAACACTTTCCAATTGACATCATTATCAAGAATAGAGGGTCTGAAAATCACTTTGATATATTTTTGATCTACCTCTTTTGAAATGCTATTTGGAATATCATACTTGAATCCAACAACAGCTAACCTATCTACATTTTGATTTAGCTTCCTAGGGATAACAACAATATTGAAAGCACAAAAATCTTCAATTGCATCCCAAACTCTATGTTTGTATGCTTTCATGACATCATTTTTTGTTGCACTTATCCCTCTTACTTGGCTGACAACTAATTCATTGTCACCATAAAATTTTAAGGCCTTAATCCCTCTTTTTCTAGCCCACTCTAGTCCATTGACTAGACTTTCATAGTGTACAGTATTGCTAGTGCAGGAGAAACTAAATCTAAAGGTAGTATAATATCTTTCTCCTTTTGGGGACACTAACATAGCACCACCATTAGAACCATGTCTACCTCTAGCTCCATCAAAAAATAGTTCCCAAACCTGGTTTCTCTATCCCTCTGAATCAATGTCTTCTTTGAGAAGCCTTGGTTGTATGACTCCACTTTCTTGTATTAAATAACTCCCCAAACCAAAATCCCAAATTATATTTTCTTGTGCCTCTAAAGCTCTTTCATCTAGAAGAATATCAAGGATACTCTCTATCTTTGTGCTTGCTTCACTAATGGTTTGGAAGTCACTGTTATCAAATATAGGGTAGTTTACATTGATGGTGTTGGACACATATGGCTCTATATGGTGTGCTGCCAATGGTTCTGATTTAATGGTGACCTTGGTCCCATACCTTGTATGAAAAAGCATGTGAGACCAGTCAAAAGATAGGTAGACTCCTATCTTGGCTGTAAACTCCCTTGACAAACATATGGAAAATAAAGAAGGGAGATCTATGATATATATATCAAGGAGGATGGAGAAATTAGGACTAACATGTAGGATCAGACTGGTATCCTTAACCAAACCTATAGTATTGATTGAGGATCCATCAAGTTGGGTAACCTTCTTTTGAAAGGGTTCATATTTTAGTCCTAATTGATTAGCTACTTTCTTGGGCATTACAGTGCTAGTAGCTCCACTATCTACCATACAATTATGCACTAAAGATTTTCCAATGATTAAAGATACATAAAAGGGAGGTGGCTTTGAATTCCTACCTTATGTGGCATTACCTTTGGAGTTGATACTTGGAGCCTCCTTTTCTTGACCAGTGTTAACCAACACTAGCTTTGCAGCTTCCTTTGCAGGTTGAGGAGTTGCTACCTCAGTCATGGCCTTCTTCAAGATTTCAGGCTGTCCTAGAAGAGCCAAAGGGTCCCACATGGACATGGTGACATTCACCTTTTTCATGTTGTCTACAATGTTGAACTGTGTCATAGTGTGTACTCTTTGTTGTGCTTTCACTATGATGGGCTCCACTTCTTTGGAATGTTGGCCTTCTTTGCTTGTAATGACAAGAGCCTCCTTAGGTGTGATGGGATTAGCTTGCTGTAGTGGCTCTATAGTTGTGGTGTCTTTGGCATTAGAATCTACTCTATCCATGTCTTGAGCTCTTCTTTTTTCTCTTTTATAGGCAACAAAAGCAACTTCATCATTGACTCCATTGAATTCTGGTTGCTCCCAATTAAAGAGAGTAGTCTCTTTCTCTTGTGATTCTTGTTGAGGCACTCACCCACTAGATGAAGCCTCTGATTGAGCTTGTGAGACATTTTGAATCATTAGAGCTTGGTTCATCCATCCATTTGAACATGTAGCTTGATTATGAGGTTGATTACAAGGAAAAAACCATTCATTGTCCATGGCCACATTATTTTGACTAGGAACCATATCCCTCACTGGATTTGCAAAATTTAAATGTGCAAGGTTATATGGTTGGAATGGTCTCTAATTAAAACCTTGTCTTTTTCCTTGATACCCTCCTTGGTATGGTGGCATATTTTGTTGATAAGGTAGTCCTTAATTTTGATATTGTTGATTAGGACCTTGGCCTTGTGTCTGAAATGGTGGTCTGATTCCTTGACCTTGTTTCTTCAAATTTGTAACCTCTTTAGTCAAGGTCTATAATAAGTTTGTCATTTCTTGCTGACTACTCTATTGGCTACTATTTATTTCTTGTAGCTATTAAGAGAAACTTGTTCTCAGCTCTTGGCCACTAGTATTGGCCTGAGGTGCTAATATTGTGGGAATAGGGGTAAATGGGGGTACTTTTACAAGTGCAATGGGTTGAAGGCTAGGAAAAATGGGCATTGGTGGCCTTCTAGCAATCATGCCTGCTTGGATTAAACAATTTTCAGCCCTGATAGCTATGTCAAAAGCTTGGGGTAAAGAAGTACCACCCATAGATTGGATCATGATAGAAATTTGACCATTTAGACTTTGCAAGTAGTAAAGGAAAGCATGGTCGGTGTTGCCCAATTTTTCATGGCCCAAGTAACATTTGGCCAATTTCCATCTCAAGGTCTGCATTTTTATCCTTCCAGGTGCTCTACAAAATTTAATGGGTTTATCTATTTCCCTCTGGTCTCTGCAACCTTTTCTAGGTCCCTGGCTAGGTGAAAAGTCTTTAAAAAATTCATAAATTAGCCATTATAGAAGTAACCCTAAAAACCCTAGGCCTTGGTATATTTTCAAGTTACTTTATCAGTCACTTAAAATCCCTATATCCACATGCTTTTAATTTCCCTTTGGTCACCAATTCTCTAAGTTCTCTAGCGGTTACCTTTTTCTTTCGGTGAGCTGGCGACTGCAGTGTTTCTCCTAGTCGTGAAATAAAATGGCGGTGCCCTTAAACATTTAGTGACTTCATAGATTGCCTTCAATTGAGAATTCACTAATTGAAACCCCAGGTTGGAATTTTTGTTTAGTGATTCTGTGAATGCCTTGTTCACGTATTCTTCAGACTTAACCGAGGTTAAGAATTCTATTAAGCAACTAAGCGAATTTCCTTTGGGTGCACATTCGCTAAGACTTCTAGGGTTAAGTGATTTAAGTGGGGTCCCAATTGATGAGATCAATGGTTTTCATAAGATCTCATAGGGTTTGTTAGAGGCTTGTGATCTTACGACAACTGTTGATCTTCCCTTTTCTCAGCGCTTCAAGCTTTTGTGGGTCTACTGCCACGGTGTCCTACTTGGAGGCTTTTTATTAGTCGAGGGATTATGACTTGTATTTTTTTCAGAGGGCCTAGGGATGTTAGAAGATTGGAAATCTATGGCTGGCATGTGTTCTCATGAAATGCGTTAGAGGTATATGATTATAAGACAACCATTGATTCTCCTTGGTGATGTAACTCTTCATGCCTGGCGGGTCCACTACTATGTGTACACAGATGGTGGATTCTCATTGGTTCACATGGTAGTGATTCAACAATGTGTTAGTGGGACTAGGTTTCTAGCATTTCAAAAGGCTCTGACATCTACAGGAGATTGATGGCTAGCACATGTCCGCAAGGAATCTTTCTAACACATGTGTTCATGTGCCTGCCATTGATCTTACTTTATTTCTCAGTGCCTATGCTAGGTGGGTCCTCTGAAAATTGATGTTGACATGCTTGAATATGATTAGTTGCCAAGTGTTGATGAAGATTTCTAGGTGGGTCCATTTGTCAGAGGGGATTCTAGCTTAAAGAAATTGGTGGTTGGTGCATGATCTGAAAGAATATTTGAGGGCCATGAGATCATGCACCCATTGTTGGATGGGAATCTTGTCTTTAATGGGTCTAATGTTAGGGAAGTGCTGAGGTGTTTGTTGATGGAGTGGCTAGAATGAATAAAAGAATTCCAAGTGGCATAATTGGTCCTAGGGTTAGTAATCTTTCTGCAAATCAGTGATTGAGGGCTTCTCGTGTTCGCTTAATGTAACCTGGGGTTATTAAAAGGTTTAGCTATTCAGTGACTACAGTGTTTGCTGAATCGCTTGACCCAACTAGAGTTAAGAAATGTATTTCATGACTTAGAATTATTTAGTTTCACAGTCATCAAATAGCTTAAGAAGACAAAAAATCAAGTGGGGCCAAATTGCCAGGTGTGCCAACGTGCTAATTTTTCATTGGTCCTCCTATTGCTGATATGTACTCAAACTTGTCAAATGGTTTTGTGACTATTAAAGTTGATATGGGCCATTCATTTTATAAGAAATAAAGAATATCTACGGTCACATTTTAAATTTTCTAGCTAGCCATTGTATTTTTGAATTCAAATAGTTCTAAGTGGGTTTTCCACCGGTATTTGATTTGCAGGCCGCAAGCGGTGAGGTAGTTCAGAAAATTTATGTCTCCAGGACATTTGCAGTTGAAGGGAGGATGATGAGGAAGTCTGGGTGGCCATCATGGGTTGATTCTTGTCTTGAGAAGTACCATTTTTTGCATTCATGGTGAGACTTTTGTGCAGGAAGGTTGATGGATCTAGGTTGCTTGTCTGCAGGCAATATAGTACAAGAATGGGCACATAAACAAAATATCTGATCGATTGAGATATTTGTAGAAATAATATTTATGATTAGACTTGATAGATGTAGGGTTTTTTATTCTATTGAAAATCTTGTAACCCTAGTTAGGTTAGTTTTTTTACTCCTGCCTGCATGTAGTTGACTATGTATATATTGTATTTTTGGAACTTTTGAGCTCAGAGTTCACATTTTGTAAAGAGAAAAAATATCTTTTCTTAGAAGGCTATCTAAGACATTTTTTCTATCCTTTGGTTTTCTACATTCTCTAACCTCCCATTGATAATTTAGATATTAAAGGTTTTTTTGTGACATTCTTCATGTCCCTATGCTTCCTTGTTTGGATCATCTCTTATTGGATTAAAGTATATGATGTTTTCAATGATATCTTAGGGTTCTTGATCCCTCTTAGTTTCTATAATTGTGTGTTATATTGTGTTTGATCTGATTTAGATGTTTTTGTGGGCATACTTCAGCCCCCTAATAGTCTTGTGTCATTCCTACACCGAGTTTCATAGGTGAATGTCTATTTGTAGGTCATAGATTGTGTCTTATGTTTAGGCCCTCTTATGAAACACTTATGCAAGCCTATTTAGTAAAGTTGTGACCTACTAGACCTAAGCTTTTCATTGATTCTATTCCTCTATACTGAGATCCAAACCCTAATTTTAGTGCATCACCTAGTAAGTAGTTTGCTTTTAGTCATTTCCCTTTCAAGTATTCCTTCTATCCCTTTCTCTCAAAAGATTTACTTTCATGTCTAAAAGCAAATTAAGGTGATTATCCAAGAGGAACTAGCCTAGAACTTGGAGGTCTCATCTTAGTTAGCATAGGTTCCATAACCTAGAGATGGTTCCCATGTTATACTAGGTTATCAAGACTACGAGAGCTTGAGAAAAGGGTGAAAACTTAGTGTATAACAGTTGGCTAATGATCTCATAGAGACTAGAATTCTATTCCATATTTTGAGGAATCTACTATTGTAATCTATCATTTGCTCTTGAGGGTCTCTCTTAATGGTTGTTAACTGCTCAACTAGAGACAAGTTATCTGATTTATCCTTAAAATGTTTACTTAATGCATCTCCTAATTCATCCCATGAAGTAATAGAACCAATAGTTAGAGTTCTAAACAATTCTAGAGCTTTACATTTTAGAGAGGCTGCTAATAATTTTGTGGCCACATCTTCTTGGGTCATGTTGTGTATGCTGAAGATGGTGGTCATATCTCTTATGTATTCAAAAGTAGTTGTCTGCCCTTCACCTATGAAATTAGGTATACTCTTTAGTACCACCAAGGGCACACCATGATGTTGAGAAAAGGCTAATGGGCTTCCTTGTTTGAAAGGTGCAAAGGACAACTGTCTAGCCATTGCAAGAGTTGGAATCTAAAGATTGACAACTATGTGAGTTATATTTGCTACTGGACTTGAATCTTCTTCTAGATCTCTAGTTAGAGATCTCCCTCTTCTTCTGGAATGAAAGGGAAAAGGTCTCCTTTTTGCAGTATCAGGAGGTTTTGATTGAACTCTCCTTGTAGGGGATGCTCTTTGAGTTAACCTACCCTTGTGACTTCCTCTTGAGGGAAACTCTAAAACTTTAGTGGGCTTTGAGCTCCTAGTCTCAATCTTTCTCATAAACCTTAAACAAGGCTGGCCTAGATCTTTGAAATCAGTGGAGTCGCCAGATATACTTGATAGAATGACTTCTTAAAATCCTATTTTATGCAATCTATATATCAAAGATAACATAATCTTCAAACAATAAAATTCTTGTGTAGTCCCACCGAGCGTGCCAGAATTGTTGTACACTAAGTTTGCACCCTTGTTTCAAGCTCTCATAGTCTTGATAACCTAGTATAACATGGGAATCATCTCTAGGTTGTGGGACCTATGCTAACTAAGATGAGACCTCCAGGTTCTAGGCTGGTTCCTCTTGGATAATCACCTTAATTTTCTTCTAGACATGAAAAGTAAATCTTTTGAGGGAAAGGGATACAAGGAATGCTTGGAAAGGGAAATGACTTGAAAGAAAACTACCTACTAGGTGATACAGTGAAATTAGGGTTTGGATCTTAGTATAGAGGAATGGAATCAATGAAAGGCTTAAGTCTAGTAGGTTACAACTCACTGAATAGTCTTGCATAAGTGTTTCATAGAAGGGTCTGCAACAGAAAGAGGCTATTCAAGGAAAAAGATGATTTCAAAAACAATAGCATTATTGAGGATTTAGACACAATTTATGACCTACAAACAAACATTCACTTCTACAACTCAGCATAGGAATGAGACAAGATTGTTAGGGGGTTGAACTATACCCACAAAAGTATTCACATCCAATCATCCTTAATAACACACAATAGTTGTAGAAAGAGAGAGGGATCAGGAACCCTAAGATATCATTGAAAACATCATATACTTTAATCCAATAAGAGATAATTTACACAAGGAAGCATAGGGATAGAAAAGATATGACAAAATACCTCTACAATATCTGAATTATCAATGAAAGATTTACAACTATATAAGCCAGAGCGTAGAAATGATACCACAGATGACCCTTAAGAAAAGTGAAATTCTTTTACAATTGTCCAACTCCACCCGCTTCCAAAGCTCAAAAAATACAATATATACATCCTCTCTTGCACGCAGGCAAGAGTAAAAAAAAAATCTAACTAAGGTTACATATGTTTGACATAAAATAATAGCCAACCCTAACTCAAAAAAAACTGATCATAATTGTATCTCTGCAATATCATGGTTAATCAAATATTTGAGTTTACGTGTCCATCCCTTTACCACATTTTCTTGCAGACAAGCAACTTGGATCCATCAACTTTCCTGCACAAAGTCTTGCCATGAATGCTCAAATTGGTACTCTCAGAAAGTAAGAAATGACCTGTGACAACTGCGTAGGTCTTCACATCATTTTCCCCAACTACAATCATCCTTGAAACATAAATTTTAGCTACCCATTTTGTCACAACTAACCATTGGATCAAAACCTAGCCAAAACCCTATAGAGAAATATTTAAAATTTGAATATTAACGGCTAACAAGTGGTGCCACACTTTTTTTCTATCAACAACTGACTTTTGAATCTCAATCTCCTTTTAAAACATGACCGTTAGATCTTCTTATTTACCTAGGAACCATTCATCTATAGGATTAACCTCAAGTTCACCTCAGGTTACCTTTTCCCTTCAATCATAGAGTCGTTTAAACCTTTAGTTGACCCTGGTTAAGTCTGAAAAACATGAAAAAGCTCTCTAGTCATAGATTCATGAAATACTCTTAACCTTGGGCCCAGAACTACCACATGTCATTCTTTTATTTTCCCTTAACTGCTCTATAGGCATACACCTCAGTAGGTTCTGACATGGTCCCACTGCAGCTTAGATTCCAATCTAATGGCAGGTGCATGATCTTATATGCTAGAAAGATCCCTTGCACTTTTACGCTAGCCATAGATCTTTATTAGACCGGGATCCCTCTAACAAGTGGACCCACTGAAAATCTAGTCATCACCACATGGACCAATCAAATTCTTCACACATCAGCCCATCTGACAATGCAGACCCATGACCTACAGAAGGAGCATCAAATGGTTGTCGCAAGATTGCAAGGGCTTTAATGATCCTTTGCAATCAAGTGACAACTGTAGATCTTTAGTCTACTGATATCCCCACAAATACTCTGACACGGTCCTACCAAAAAGCCCTACTATCATCTGATTGACCAATGAAGAACAAGCATGTCAAAAATTGAGGACCCACCAGACAAAGCCCAGAGATAAAACAAGATCAACGGCAGCTGCATGATCTCATGTTTCAGAAAAGCTCCATGAGATTATATGCCGGCTGTTAGATCTTCAGTCGACTGACAACCATCGGGCCCATGCTGACATGGCATCGAATCACAAGATCTAACCAATCAAAGGTGTACAACTCAGATAATGTGGCCGAACCCACTGACAAATGAACTCTGTAGGTAGGAAGATCGATGATCATCACAAGATCTCATGGAATCTTTTGAGGCCATGAGATCATGTGACAACTGTTAGATGTGGAATCTTGACCTCAGCCACTAAGCAGAGACTACCAACTAAAATGGTAACCACTCACGTGATCGCTAAGTGTTAGGGCTTTGACCACTGGGAATCAGAGATTTGGTGACTGAAGGAAGAATTACGCACATGGGAAATGGGATTTTTTAAGTTGTCTATAAAGTAACATGAAAATAGAATGAGGGGCCTAGGGTTCTTTAGCTTATAATGGCTACTTTTATGAATATTTTCAACTATAGACCAGGGAGTAAAACAATTTGTAGAGGCCAGAGGATATGGCATAAGATCATGAAATTTTTAGGGATGCTTGGTAGGATGAAAACAAAGACTTTAGAATAGGTTTAAGCCAAATTTTCATGCACATGAAAATTAGGGTAACAAGTCCTTACACTGCCATCATATTTTCCTATCTCTAAGATCATGTTATTCCTAAAAATATAACACACAATATGAAGCACCATCTCATCCATCACACCTCACACTTTACCCTTGTCTCTGGTGACTTATATAGGAAGGGTCTAGATGGAACTCTCCTGCGGTGTCTAGCAATAGAGGAGTCAGACAAAGTGCTAGCTGAAGTCCATGATGGTATATGTGGATCACACTTTAATGACCTTGCATTAGCTTGGAAATTGCTTAGGGCTGGCTACTATTGGTTAGGACCTTATCTTATCATGGCAACATTTGGGTCTGAGGCCTATCAGCTATCTATGCCAAGGGAAGAAGAACTTACTGGGCCTACCAATTATCTACATCTGAAGAAGTACTATGTCTAAAGTTCTAGACCTCTTTGTACATATTTTTATTGATACTTAAATTTTTTTAAAAAAAATCATATATGATGCTGAAAAAATCCTAAAAAGCATATAAAGTCCTAAAAAAATACAAAAAAATTGAAAAAAAAAAAGTCCTAAAAAAAATCTATTGAGTGGTGAAAACATGGAAATAGGCACTACTTGAGACCTTTGCACCTATGTCTATCAGTCTTGCATGGTGCTCATTCGCTCCACTTCTCACTTTGCCTCTCCTAGCCTGGAATTGACTCTTGTCTTAGTCTAGGGGGCATATGTTTTTCTAAGCTTATCTTGGGTCTCTTTGTGGGTTCAGGTTTCTTGGGCCACTTGGTTCCAATGGTGTTTTTTAAACACCACCCCAACTATTTTTTTCAACACTTCCCTAGCATCAAGTATTTCTCAGCACTTATCAGATATCCTATCTGCAGTCTTGAATGATGCAATATTTCTCAATAGTAGATGCAATAATCAAAGTTTGACTCTATGACCTACACACACACACTTAAACACTTGACTCACTGAGACTTGTTTGACTTTATTTCTTTTTGTGCTATCTATGATATTTTATTTGATGAGTGTTCTATCCCTAATAGTTTTCGATGATGCTGAGCTAGAAGACTGGGGCATGAGCACATGTTTTATTTCTTTTTCTACTTGTGGGTATATTTTGTTGGTCCTAACTATCATTAGCATTTATGCTTGTTCCACTTGACAATAGGATCTACAAGGTATTATCTTTGACTATTTGCACAAGTACATACTTCTAGCCATCTTGACTTTCCTTGTGTCTCGATGCAAGTATAATCTTGCTATATCAAACTTAGGTAATCTCACTGCACTAGTCATCTTGACCTATATGTCTTTGATGCCTAGGTGGGATTCCCACATTCCTATCTAATATAGATCATATTCAGATCCACATAGTTATACTAGTGTGTATTGTATGATCTCATGATGCTACCAATAATGCTCGATGATGAATATTAGAGTCTTATAGCTTTGTAACCTTGCAAGTAAACCAGTTTTCATTATAGCTTGCATTTTTAGGTTCATGTTAGTTAGCTTTGCATCTTTCATATGGAGAGAGCTCTCCTTTCATCTTTTATGGACCTTTCGGTCAACTTCACTCATCCTTTCAATTTTACTTGACCATGTCTTTCACTTGTTGTCTTTCATATCACATCATTTTCTCTTCATTTCAGGATTGAAACTAAAATTTGAGTTCACCTTGATCGTTCAAATCACATTTCACCCTCTTCTACCTAGTTGGCTGACCATTTGAGGCCTGATCCTTTAATCTTTGCTAGGGTATCTTCATTTCTTCATTTCCATCTCTCTCACCCTTCTATTCTTTCATTCATTTCATTCATCTCTCTCTAAGGTCTTGACTGTGACGTATCTTCACTTCTTGATGGTTATCCTATCATCTTTCATCTTCGATTATGATTTCTAGTGATTTGATCACGTTGCTCTTGCTTTTGCCTTCCCTCTACCTAATTTTGCTTTTGATCCTGAGTGGGTAGACACATCATATTTTATTGGCTATTATCCAAAGGATATGCATGACCATTCCATTTTCTTTGATTGATCTATCTTTGCACTTGACATGTTAGTTCTCATCTCGAGTTCTGATATTGTCCATCTCTTTCCTAAGTGTTTAGTACTGTCGCTACCAGGCTGACCATGTAGGATTTTCTATCTCTCTACAATTCATTCTTTGGAGTTAGATCTCTATTGACTTCTTGGCTGATCTATTTCTTTAATGTAATGTATTCCCAAATTGATCACACATTAGTCAAAGAGGGGAAAATGTATACACCTAAAAATGGTCATCTAGACTATTAGCCCCTTTTGCTAAATCATCAATTACTTATTCTTGATCAAATCCTAGTTCTATCATTTATTCAAACATTTTCTATGGGCTAACCATCTTATCCTAAGTCTTTAGTTATTTTAAAAATAATTCCCCCCCCTTTTATTAAATAAAAATCCCCCACTTTTCCTCTTATCCTAAGTTGCACAAATAAAGCATTATTCTTATTTTACAAAAAGGGAAAAAGCACTTTTGTCTCATATGGACACAAAATTCAACTCTTATTTTCTCATTAGAAGATATTTGTGCACATGTATTTCTCCTCTTTGATGCTCCACCATTGATTAAATCTTTTTCCTCTTAATCTCCACGGTCCATTCCTTCTCATTTCTTATAAAAGGAGAGCTATCTTCTTCATTCTAGATCCTCAAATTTTTATGCTAACTTTATGCTGCAAGATTTCTTGGAGACTTTAGAGCTTTTGAAGAATTTGGAGCTTTTGAAGACATTCTTGCATCCATCTTTCATTTCTTGCATCATAGCTTCATATTTATGCTTTCCTAGATTAGCTTCATTTCTATGCTCTAGATTAGCTCACATAGATTAATTAGCTCAGATTGTAATACTTGCATATTTCCTTTCATAGCATAGCTTGCATTTCCATTTCTAGCATAGTTTCATTTGTATTTGCATTTCCATTTGATTCTTGGGGATATTGGCATTCTTTCCCTTGTCTTCATTTGAATCTCCCATTGCATGGTTTACTAGCAAGGTTATTGGCTTAATAGCTCTAGCTCAGAGAACTCTTAAAACCCTTGCACTCCATGCCTAGGGAGCTCTAAATTGATTTCTCAAGGTTTTAGATCCATGGATTCTCTTGGAAATAATGATTTAGAGAAGTGTACTATTTAGTGTGTACAAAAACCATTTGAAGGGGAATAGCCTTCGTCATCATTCACTAACAATAATTTTATTATGGTTAGAGGAGATAGTCAAAAGGTGTTTTTAATTATATATAAATAAAGCACCTCCTTAGCATCACAAGAATATTCTTAGTGATGAAAAGAGGAATCATCATAATGAACCCTAATATTCATCTAAAATTAAATGCCCATTTTGTTGGGATGTTTTTATTAATATATAAAGTGTTAGCATGTTCTATTACAAGTAAAATCAAATCTTCCTAAAGTACAAGGAAACTCAATTTTTTAGGATATGCTTTTAGACTATGATACAAAGAATAAAATAAATAAAAGAGAATCGAGATATATTTTGTGTTCCTCAAATGATTGAGAATCATCAAATGGTAACTCAAAGGACTAAAAAATTTTCCATCTAGGGTTACAAATTGTATGACAACTTCAACCACATATTCCCATGAATCTTGATCATTTCCTATGTCTATGAAACTTCCTTCCCTCCACTAGAGCATTAGAAACCTTGACTACTAATTCCTCATTAATTTATAACTCTAAAAAGTAAACATTTAGAATCTCATCATTCCACACTTCAACAAAAGGATTGTGTTAAGCCATTTTTCTTTTATAGCAAAATCTTGTGAAAATGGCCCATTTCCTTGCAATGTTTCATGGTGTGCGTTCTTGGCCCTATGTTGTTCATTGTGTCTTGCCTTGTGTTCCTCGTGTTGTCACCATGCTCTGGTCCAATTTGCACGTGCTGAATTGCAAAATCCCAAGTTATCCAAGCTTTAAGGTCTGCAGGAGACAAAATTTCAAAATTTGCCTAAGTGTCAAAAACCCTATGTGTTTTTGATCCTCCACTATTGTGAAAGCTTTGTGTGTTTTTGACCTCCCAGTTCCCTATTTTCTGGCATTCCTTAAGTATGCAAGTGCGATGGGTGGTGGGCTCAGGTTTTCAAAGTCTATTCCTGATTGGTTGTCGCATGGCCGCATGTCAAACTTTTCTGACATGTGATCATGTGACCGCTTGCCACCTGTATGTGTGGGTCCCTATTCTTCATGGTGTTCAGTTGCCTGGTAGTTAGTTTTCTTTCAATGACCTGGTGACTTGTAGTTTTCTCTCGGTCGCTAATTCCTGGTAGTTAAGTCCTTAACATCTGGTGACCTGCCGGGTGGTTACTTTGCTATAGTCGTGCAGTCGCGTAATGATGGGACCTGGTTTCCAAATATGTACAGTGGGACCTGACATCCATATAAAATCAAGGGTTGGCATAAAAGCTTATGAAGTGTGTCAGGTCTTTGTGATCTTGCGACGACTGTGGATTTTCCTACATGGGCCCAGTGTGATTTCTCAGTGCTTTTTGGCAATTGTGATAAAGTATTTGGTGGCCTAATAAATTTCCTCCTTGTCACTGGTTCGTGTAATATTTGGCGATGCCCTAGTTTATTGGGTGATTTAGTGAACAGTGGTCACATGATCACTAAGTGATTTAGTGATGGTGTAAAGTATCTTGCGAACTGGCAAAAGTCCTTTGGTTGCCAGTTCGCCAGATAAGTGGGGCCAGTGTTTTCGGTGATGAGGCTTTTCTAGATTGGTTGGCGAGTGATAGGGTGGTAGTCTACTGGCCTTGTTGCATGATCATGAGGGTCATCTTTTGGCTATGTGATCATGCAACTATTGTTTGGATGTCACCATTACAGAGTTAATGGTGGGCCCAAGTTTTCAAAGGGAGATTGATCGAATGGCTACATTTCAAAGTTGGTAAGGGTTTAAATTTTGGTTGTCGTCTCTCTGCAGACACCAAAGAAGTAACCATTTCTTTTCAAATTCAAATTTTTGAGAATTTCCAATGACAAAGGGTACCATTTTTATGGAATTCAACATTGAAATGACCCTATTTGGTGAGAAGTGATTGGTTTGTCATTTGCAGTGTGGTCCAGGTGTCTAGTGCTCATTTGCAAAGCATGTACGTTGTAGTTGTGGCTCAAGGCATGTTTTAGGGTATCCTTTTGAGCCTGGTTTTGTGATGCTTTATACTTGGAGAGAAGATTTTCTTAGTTAAGGATTAGTTTAGGATTTCCTCTTTCCTGGATTGGATGTGTTTCCCACCCCTGAATTAAATTCATGATTGTTTCTAGCAGGTTGGGTGGTTGAAACCCTAGCCCTAGTCATCTGTAGCTTGTTGCAAATTTCCAAGATGACTAGGGGGGTATAAGTTGTAGACTTTTTGAGTTTGTAGGGGTTCCAATTCTTTTGGTTTTGGTCCCAGATTGTTGATAGTGAAAATATGAACAAGGAGAGCCTGGATTTAGGGTCTGTTTCCTTTGTGCATTTTGTCATTTGATAATGTATTAATTCTATGACTCTTAGTGAGAATTTTTTGGATTCCAATCTCATATTGGTGTATGTATTTTTGTTTTTCTCTTGAGCTCATATATGTTGATTGCACAAAGTGGGTTAGCATATGGTAAAAAAATAATATTTTGAGGTTATCTTTTAGTTCCTAACAAAGTTAGGATTAAAGTCTTTAAGGTAAGTTCAGTGAGTTCATGGCAAGATAAGGATTTGATGTCCTGATATGTGAGTGAGTGGAGTAATAGGAAAAGCACTTACTTTGAATCTATATGTGTTTGAGTTAAGGTTTTAGGGTGATATAGGTTGTTAAGTGACTCTCTACCCTGGGATAAGGCACTGATCCATTCTCTAGAAGCAGTCCATCATCAGCAATCACACACATAATTAAATGATAAACATTTCAATCAGATAGTAAAGGGTATAGTTGTATATTGTTTAGAGACTCCTTTGAAGAAGTGATTCAAGGGTACACCCACCTGAGCATTGAGGCTCAAAGTGTAGAAGGATCTCCTTGATCCTTGTTAATTGGCCCTCTTCCTTGTAGACTTTGGAGTGGTGATAGAGTCAAAGTTTCATTATAGTTATCCATCAAAGTATAAATCTACAAGTTTTGAAGATCAAAGGGAAGAACCAACAAAATGATGACTCTGCTGGGGAGAACAATGAAAAATAAAAATATCTATTAGGGTCTTTGGTTGCTATCATATTAAAGTATTCAAAATCTTATTGACCAAATAGACCAGCCCATCCAAGCCATCAACAAGACAATGATTCTGCTAGTGAGAATCTAGAAAGGAAGGTTGTAAGTGTGTTCTTGTTTTCCTGTTGTGTTTCAAAGATTTCCCATCTAGGTTGGTGGTGACTCAAAGGCTAGAACCAGTGCTGTATATTGATAAACCATGGATAAGAGGAGAAATACTAGGTCTTTTTTTAGAAAGAATCCAGAGGTCACTTTGGAGTAGCTACCTAGACAAGAAAAGAAGAGCTGGATTAGAAGGAATGGTGAGTCTACTAGTGCTCTGATGAAAGAAAAAAGAAATGCTAGAGCCAGAGTACCACATGTATCCTCAAGTGAGGATGGTTCAAAAGAGAGAGTTTCTAGATCAGATGGTGGTCACTCTGAAGAGAGATTCTATGATACCCCTAGGCTGCATTTCAGGACAAAGGTCCATTGCCTATAGGATAGAATGAACAAAATAGAGATATGGGTTTAGAGGTTGACCTGGATCTTGATGAAGATCATTTTAGAACAGAGCCCATGAGACATAGGAAAGTTCACTTCCCATATCAAAATCTTCCTGATATGGATGTTTCATCTGGTTTTGATGACATTATGGCAGATCTTGATGACTTGAATGCACTAAGGTTGTAGTTGGTAGAGTAGGATGCCATACATAAAAGATTACAGGAGGATAGAGAGAGAGACTGAAAAGGTGAATGCTTTGATAAAGAGGTAGTCTCTTCTTAGAAAAATAAATGAAATGAAGGAGAGAAACAAAATGCTTGCTTCTGCTCCTAGAACTCTGCAACATGATGTTTTTGGTGATCTTGATGCCTTGAGGAGTGAGCAAGAGCAATTTCTTCAAGATCATGAATTTGATAGGGAGGACCCTGTGGTTAGACAAGTGAAAAGTTATGTCCCTTTGCCTAAAGATAAAGATGGGCAAAGGATCACTAGACTTGCTTTTATCATCAATGAAAAAGGAAAGCAGAAGATGGTGGGTGACCATGCAAGAAAATTAGTGAAAATACTAGGGATCCCACCACCTGATTCAAATAAGGACACTAAAATGGAGAGAAGGAGAAAAGAAGATGAGGACCTTGCAAGAGAACTAGAGAGAGTTGAGGTTGATGCTTCCAATGTAAAAAAGAAAAGGAAGATCCAATTTTTGAGGGCTTCTTCAGCTAATTCTCTTGGCCCATCTACTACTGAACTAGGTATGCCATCTATGACTACTGCTATTCCACTTAGTAATGCTACTAGTTCATTTCCTTCTTCATCTGCTAGGATAGGTGTAGATCCTAGGCAACAGTCAAATGCACAAATAAATATAGATGCTAATGGTGATCCTAGGGTCAACACTAGTTCAAGCTTTCAAAGAAGACCTATGCAACTAGAAGGCTATAGGCAAATAAGTTTTGATGGAATTCCTAGCTATCCAAATGCTTTTCCAAATGATATTAGAGATAAGGTACCTAATTTTTCTGGTAATAATGCTATTAGTTTTGAAGAGAATCTTAGGTTATTTGTTGATATGCTTAATGATTATGAGGTAGAGCATGAGGATGTAGTCATGAAACTATTTGTTCAATCTCTAATGGAGGATGCTAGAGATTGGTTTAAGAGGCTTCTTGATAGATGTATTGATAGTTGGGAATCTTTTGAGAAATGTTTCAAAGAGCAGTATGGTGATAGGCCTAATGCTAGTTTCATGTTGAATGAATTAAACACCATAAGAAAAAATTAGAATGAGTCTGCAACTGATTTCAACATGAGATTTTAGAAGGGTATGCATAAGTTGTTCCAAGTTATGCGGTTAGATGACAATGTTTGTCTAACTACATACTTAAATGCATTTGATGGGAAGATGGGATATTTATTGAGGGATAAAGAACCAAGAACTCTTAGGGATCCTTTTAGGATTTCTATCAATATTGAGAACAACATGAAAATATCAGGAAAATTGGGTGGAAAGAGAAATGACCCAAAGTTGTTTGGGGACAAGAAATATAAGAAATAAAATGATAAGAATGATGGATCTAGGAGGCAAGAAGAAGATAAATTGGATAAGGTACTTAATGCATTGAAGGATTTGAAGGCACCTTCAAATGAAAACATTAGTGCTCATACCAATGAAAGGCCTCAATTGAACAACAATTTCAATAAACAGAATAGACTGCAGAACTACCCCTACAACACCCAATGGAAGTATGGCAAGCCTATTATCCCTGCTACAAGAGGAAACAATGATAGAGGTGTCCCTGACCCTCTGCATAAGGCTTCAATAAATGTCATGGAGAACATATCTTGGTGTGTTGCATGCCAGTCCCCTCATTCTGCAAAGCATTATGTGGTTGCACAATCTATGGCTGCAAATCAAGATTGTGGCAATGAGGAGATAGAACAAGAAGAAGAACAAGATGATGTTGGATGCAACATGGTTTATTCATATCTAGGATATGAAGATGATTCTGATTTTGATGAAGAGGTAGATGTAAATGTGAAGAGACATAATCAGGCCCTTTTTCATCAAGTGATTTTTTCTGATGGTGACTGCATTGATCAGAAAACATGTAACATGAACTCTTCTCCCAAGGTAGTAAATTTGAGAAGATCTTCTAGAGAAAAGATGGATAGGATTACTATATGAATGATTGCCTAGGTTCAAACTAGAGGCATGGTGACAAGGAATACAAGTTATAAAGCTGCAGGAATGTTTATAAGGAGTACCAACTCCGGAGAACCTAATGAGAACAAATCAAAGGTTGATCACATGGTGAAATTCAAGAATGTAAAAGATAAGCATTGTGAGCCTAAGGGAGTTGGAATGGAAAAGGTCTCTAGTCAGATTGAGAAGCTAGTTAACACAATGGCTAGGATTGAAAAAGAGAAGGTAGTCAGTACACCTAAGTGTCAGACAAGCAAAAGGATGTTAAGGCAGTGTAGATTGAGATTTCTGCTTCTACCCCTATTGATACTCACAAAAATGATACTTCATGCAATGGATCTCAGGATATAGCTTTGAAGGATGTTGCTACTCAGGGAATTGTGTCTCAAATTCCTCCAATATATTTGGATAGTTCTGTCAATGCCAACCTTGAAAATATTGACCCATTCTTCTGAAGTGTTCTTATGAATGGGATGAAGTTAAGAAATTGTATGATTGATAGTGGTGCCTCTAATACTATCATGCCTTTCAATATCATGGAGAGGTTGGGCATTAAAGTTGAAATAGTGTAGGGTAGGTGTTGTGCAATGGATCAGAGGGAGGTACCAGTTATTGGGACTATCAATGCAATGCCATATAGGTTGGCAGCATATCCAGAGAAAGAGCTAACAATGAGTGTTTTGGTGGTGGATATCCCTCCTCATTATGACATGTTGTTGTCTAGAAGGTGGAGTGCTGCCATTGGTGGAAGTTTACAATGTGATTTGTCCTATGCAACTTTCAAATTGATGATCAGTTTGTCAAGATTGAACTAGAGCCAAGAGTATGCCACATGATTGAGAGAAACATAGATAATGAAACTACATGTTTTGTGGATACTGATGTTAATGCTTTTAGGGTAGAGATCCTTGTATTTGAAAATGAACATATTTTGTCACCTATCTCTATTGAGGTAGGTGCTGATTTTGTGAAGAGTAATTTGTGGGTAATGTACTTTGACAGTGCAAGTTGCAAAGATGGCACAGGAGCAGGTATTTTACTTATTTCTCCTAATGGAAACACTTACAAGTTCTCTTTCACATTGAATTTCTTTTGTACCAATAATATAGCAGAATATGAGGCCTTGTTGTTAGGATTGAGGTTGGCACAAAAGCATGGTATTAAATGTCTAAATGTTATTGGTGATTCTGAGTTGGTGGTGTCCCAAGTCAGGTCAGTGTATGCTTCCAAGAATAGAAGGTTGAAACAATATAGGAATGTAGTTTGGGATTTGATTGAACATTTTTATGCCTTCAATATTGAGTGGAAGGATAGGAGTAACAACAAGGTGGTAGACTTGTTAGCCAATATTGTAATCAATCCTAATGATGTCACATTCTCTGGTATCTCTAAAGTTGAAATTCAGGCTAGGCCTAGTATACCAGATAATGTTGAGTATTGGCAAGTTTTTGATGATGATAATGATATTTTGAAGTTTATGGATAGCAAGGATTAGTATCATGGTCAAGAATTGAAGTTTTTGATGATGATAATGATATTTTGAAGTTTATTAAAAAGGACAACACAATAAAAGGATAGGACAACACAAAGAGACAGCTAAATACTTTTTATAAGGTCCCCAGCCTAGACCACCATAACCTACATTTCATCAGTAGATTTCTTGAGCTCTTTCAAATCCTTGTCATCTTTTGCCTCAATCTTCTTGCCCCTCACTTGAGCTCTCTTCCCAAGTCCCGTAGGTTACTTCAAGTCCTTTGTCTTATTCTCACCTTTAGCCTACTCCATCTTATCAACCAAGATCCTAAAATAATAAATAGAGGGTTTGAGGATAGCATGGCTATGGTCCCCTATATTCTTCATCCTATCCTCTAATTTTTCCACCTTTTTTTTATCTAGAGTACAAAGCATACTCTTAAAGCCCCATTTAGTAGCCCTAACCTCTTTCTCTTTCAAGCTCTTTCCCAACATGAGAACCTTCTCAACCATGGTAGAAAAAGCATCCACTTTTCCAAAAGCATCCCTCATTTCCTCAATGCAAATAACAATCGATTTATCTCCTATGCTCCCCTTTTTGAGAAATAGAGAAAAAAAAGTTGTTAACTTGAGCATAAAAGATTAAATAAATCTATTTTATCTATTATTTCCTCAAATCAACTCAAAAAGAATTCTTTAACTCAATTTTAACTCAACTTTGGAGTAATCTTGATTGTTCATCTTAATCAATCTCTACTACCAATTTTTATAATGGTTTCTATAAAAGGAAGGCTCCTCTTCTAATTAAATATACATAATTTTGATAAAATTGTTATTTTGCAAGTTTTGTGAAGGAGCTATTGCACATCAATTTGAGAATTTGAAAATTTGCATCTTTTTTTATTTGCATATCATTCTTAGCATAGAAATCATATTTCTTTCACAAGATTTAGATTAATCTCATACCTTATATTCATTTAAGAAATACAAAAACATAGATTAATCTTGAATTCATATAAAATCCTTCATTTCAATTATCATGTATAGTCATTGAATACTCAAAAATCTGATAGCACATACCTGTTAGTACTTTTTCTTGCACCCTCCAATTCTAAAAGACAAAATGATAACCAGACATGGGATTTTTATCTGACTATCAGAGATCTACTTCTTCCTACAAATTAGAGGACAAGAAAGGGGATAACATTGACAAGGCCTACAACCTTCTTCACTTTGAGTTCCACTCACTCAGGTGGGTACACCTCATCTGCACACACATAACTCCTTATAAACAATAGGCCTGTAGGTATGTCACTTTGTGGAATAGTTTTCAGACTTTTAGAGGACAAATACCCTAGTGCTCACCAGATCTCATGAAAAATCCCACTTGCATACAATGAATGTAAAAACTAGAGAAACTTCCCAACTCCTATCAACATGAAAGGGAAAATGTTATCATTTATGTTTTGGGTGGGATGGACCTCTGAAATACCCCAAATCCCTCAAAGACTAGTGCCTTATCCAATGGATAACAAAGTCAAATGAAATATGTAGTAGACAACTTATGAAATAAGAAAATAAAACAGTCTAACATGATGATGCATTACATCAAATCATGCACCATTGATCAAAATTGACTTAAGAATCCACCTGTGTATTTAGATATGCAATATCCTATTCAAACAATTTAACTCTCCCCTTGGAAGAGACTCAAAAATAGGAAACACATTCATCAGTAATGTACTAAAAGAAAAATATGAAATACCCTTGATATCAAAATTCATACACACCTGAAAATGAATCCTAAACTTAGTTATTTCCTTGAAATAACTCTATTGTGAACTCACAACAGAAAAATTAAAACACCCTAGATGCTTTAACCAATAAATCCAGGAAGAAAATGGAGAAAGTTTGATAGTAGTAAAATAGTGCTGCAATCCTATTTGCAAGATAAACTATTATAGGCATATTTGTTTGAAAAACTAGAGAGGATCAAGAACACCCTATATGAGTAGAAGAGAGAAATATTATAGAAAATAACCACTCATGGAACTAGTCTAGAAAAATTCATAGATAATTTAGAGTGCAAGCTTTCTACCGGACCTGGAATTCTCCACGTCTCGAATAATGGAGAAAAATAAGAGATAGAGGCAAAACAAGGCCAGTCATCAATTACTAACAGCTGTGAATTCCTATTAAAATATCTTCTAATTATCTCCAATTCATTTCTTTCTGCAACTGCCTTTATCTTCATAGTCATTTCTCCCTCCAAATTTGCATCCTTTTCAAATTGATCCCTTTCAACTTCCTTTACCTGTGCAAATAGACTTGATCTCAAAATCAAATCCTCTTACTACTCTTTCTTGCCACTTTGAAACTGAAAATAATCACCTCCATCAGATTTCTTATTCTTTGCCATTTCTGAAAACATATAATACTCCTATGTTCTGGTAAAAATTAAGCTTACAGGCATTAATTCTATGAGTAGGTCCACCATTTAAATTTTCAAATATATTCCTAATGTGTAGACTATATCTTTTAACTTGATTTTATATTTAACTTTCAAATCTAGCTTTTTCTATTATTTTTGCACTTTTCTGAACCAAAACATGCCACTTGTCACTAGTTGATTGGCTGCTCAAACTTAACCCAAGCCTTCACCCCTGATTGGGAGATTGGGTGGCTACACTTGTTCTCCAAGTCTCTCAATTCTTCAACTAACCTTACTTACATCTAGAGAATTGGCGACTAAGCCAGTCTCCAAGTCTCTGAATGATATCTTAACCCTAGGTTAAATTAAGAGATTGGGCAACCAGTCTTCAGTCTCCAAGTCTTTGAATGAAACTTCTGGCGACCTGGAAACTACAGTAGTCTCCAAGTCTCCAAGTTTTTGCATCTTGACCACCAACACTTGGAGACTGCAAGATACTATCAACTAACTACCACCTCCAAGTCTCTGAATTCTCACTTAACCACTAGTTTTATCTCATGACTTGGCGGCTGGGCAATCTCATGATCTTCATATTTTTACCCTCTAACTACTAGCATTCAGTGACCTGGTGACTAACTGCGATCTCCATGTCACTCAATTTTTCTCTAACTATTGGCTTTGTCTCATGACTATGCCATGTGTCCTCTTGGGTTCCATGTCACTGCCATTCTTATGCAAACTTACCTTACCTGTGGGCCCACCGACACACTTCTCAAGGTGATCTCCAAGCACTCACATGCACAAAGCCTCTGGCTCTTTCATCTATTATCTTATTTGAGTAGTGTTTCATTTAAGCACTTGAAATGGCCACTCTGAGATCAATGTGGGACTAAGTTTCCTATTGAAATATAATAAACTACTCAAAAAGTCTCACAGTGTGTGCCAAGCTGGCACGCACTGGCTAGCCCCACACAAATGGTCCCACACAGATGTTTCTCTCCCTTTCACTTCATACCACATACCGAATGTCATTCCTTTGAAAAAAGAAATATTATTGAAATAAGGTGCATGTGGGATAATGCTTCCCATAATGCACAACACATTTCCATGCTTCTTCCTTTGCAAAGGGTCTCAAAAACTTCCCTTAAATGCATTCAAACTCATAGATAGAGTGCCACCTAGGTCCTCTGAGTCCATTGACAATAGGTTGATGGTGCCTTGGAGGCCCCATCATGCTATTATTTATTTCAAAGCTGAAACGTGCTTGAACCACGATGCCATTTTCTTGTTTGCAGTGCCACTAAATCCAAAAGTCAAAGACTATGATTTTGAAGATGGCATGGGTGAATACAGGGGGTACGCCCTTCCAAAGTTAGCCTACACTAAGCCATAACTACCTTGAGATGCAAGACCCACATGACCTTGTCATCGACGATGATGATGATATGCATTCATAAGATCGTGTGGACTCTGCTTTGGTTGGGCATTCATGTCAAGAGTAATGATGACCATGAAGGCTTATTCCATTTGGAGGCAAGGTATAGGAAGTTCATGGTGGATATAGATGGTGCTATTGACTTGAGGCTTTAAGGGATACAAGGGTAAAACCCTTCCATGGCCAACATGCATCCCACTCAACAACACATATGCATATAGTTCTTTATCCTATGTGCTAGTCTCTCTAAAACATGTGTTGCCTTCCATTAGTGCACACACCATAGTATTTTATGTATGCAACCACTTTGACTTGTGTGTAGCACTCCACTCATTATCTACATTGCATCTTCAACATTTACACTGGAAAGTTTCCCTTGTCTTGTTTACGCACTACCTTCTTCTACCATGCGTAGACCCCTTGTAAACTAGAAAAGAGATTTCATTTGTTGGCTTAATGCCCACTCCCATGCATTGGCTTCAAGTAGCACCTTGCACATTAGCCCCTATCCTTTATGTGTGATTCCCTTCAAATGCAGGTCCTTCAATCTCCATGCGATTGTTCACAAATTAGGGGAGCTCCTTTAATGGATGATGCTCTTTAAAAATGCTCAAGCACTTGTATTTCCATGCGCTAGCTACCCTTCACATCTTACGTAGGGCTCTGATTTCCTACCATGCATGAGTCCCTTTGAAATTCACGCAGGCCTCTAGTCTTCCATTAGCACTCCTAATGCAAATTTCCACTTATCTCAGTATGCCTGTTCCTTTCAACATACTGACAAGAAAATAATACTTGTTCTTATGACAATATTTTTATCCAACCTTATGCAACAATTAACTTCGTGATCCAAAACATATTTTTGATACTCTTTACAATAATTGAAAACTTCAATCCAGAAATATGACTCCAACTTTAAGATTATTTTTCCCTTTTCTTAGTGATTTGTTCACCTATTAAGGGACCATTTTCACTTGATAAAAATAGGATTACTTGGAAGTGATGCTGCTATTTGTAAAATAATGATTTAAAGTATCCTTCAAATCACCTTCCATACCTTCATAAAGTCACCACCTCTTTACAAAGGACTAATTCTAAATCAGCTGAGAGATTCTATCTTAGATTTGGACCTTCTTTACCAGTAAACAAAATACAACTTCACAATATTTCACTATTTATCAGGAATAAAAATACTTCACAATTTCATTACAAAATACTAATCAAACAAAGACTCAAAGTCACCACTCACACTTGGTGAGATAATATGAACAAAATTTTACTTGACTCTATTCAATAGATCAGACCCTAGGATGATTCAAAAAAGCAAGGAATTGATCATCTTAAACTTGCTGTCATTTATTTCTTCCCCAGTAGAGTTGCCAATTTTGTTAGTACTTTTTCTTGCACCCTTTTATTCTAAAAGAGAAAATGATAACCAAACATGGGATTTCTATCTAATTGTCAGAGATATACTTCTTCCTACAAATCGAAGGACAAGAAAGGGGCTAACATTGACAAGGCCTACAACCTTCTTCACTTTGAGTTCCACTCACTCAGGTAGGTACACCTGATCTGCACACACATAACTCCTTATTACAAACAATAGGCCTATAGGTATGTCACTTTGTTGAATAGTTTTCAGATTTTAAGAGGACAAATACCCTAGTGCTCACCAGATCTCATGAAAAGTCCCACTTGCATACAATGAATCTAAAAACTAGACAAACTTACCAACTCCTCCTATGAACATGAAAGGGAAAATGTTATCATTTATGTTTTGGGTGAGATGGACCTCTGAAATAGCCCAAATCCCTCAAATACTAGTGCCTTATCCAATAGGCAACATAGTCAAATGAAATTTGCAATAGAAAAATTATGAAATAATAAAATAACATAGTCTAACATGATGATTCCTTACATCAAATCATGCACCATTGATCAAACTCTACTTACTAATCCACTTGTGTATTCAGATATGCAGTCTCCTATTCAAAGAATTTAACTCTCCCCTTGGAAGAGACCCAGAAATAGGAAATACATTGATTAGTAATGTATTGAAAGACAAATATGAAATACCCTTGGTATCTCAATTCATACATGCTTGAAAATGAATCCTAAACTCAGTTATTTCCTTGAAATAACTCTATTGTGAATTAACAACAAAAAAACTAAAACACCCTAGATGCTTTAACCAATAAATACATGAAGAAAATGGAGAAATTTTGATAGTAGTCAAAATAGTGCATCAATCCTATTTAAAAGATAAACTATTATAGACATATCTATCTAAAAAACCAGAGAGGATCAAGAACACCCTATATGAGTAGAAGAGGGCAATATTATAGAAAAGAACTACTCATGGAACCAATCCAAAAAAAATCATGCAAAATTTAGACTAAAAGCTTTCTACTGGACTTGAAACTCTCAACCTCTCGAATAATGGATTAAAATAAGAGATAAAGGCCAAACAAGGCCAGTCACCAATTACTAAGAGCTACCAATTCCTATCAAAATATCTTCTAATTCTCTCCAATTCATTTCTTTCTACAACTACCTTTATCTTTACAGTCATTTCTCCCTCCAAATTTGCATCCTTTTTCAAACTGATCCCTTTCAACTGCCTTTACCTCTGCAAATAGACTTGATCTTGAAATAAAAACCCCTTATTGCTCTTTCCCACTACTTTGAAACTGAAAATAATCACCTTCGTCAGATTTCTTATTCTCTGCCATTTCTGAAAACATATCATACTCCTATGTTCTGGTAAAAATTAAGCTTCCAGGTATTAATTCCATCAACAGGTCCATCATTTAAATTTTTGAATTTATTCCTAATGTGTAGACTATATCTTTCAAATTGATTTTATATTTAACTTTTAAATCTGGCTTTTTCAATTATTTCTTCACTTTCTCTCCGAAGGTACTAGAACATGCCACTTGTCACTAGCTAATTGGCTGCTTGGACTTAACCCAAGCCTTGACCCCTGATTAGATTGGGTGACTGCACTTGTTCTCCAAATCTCAGAATTCCTCAACTAACCTTGGTTACATCTGGAGAACTAGAAACTAAGCTAATCTCCAAGTCTCTGAATGATATCTTGACCCTGGGTTAAATTAGGAGATTATGTGAGCAGCCTTCTGTCTCCAAGTCTCTAAATGAAACTTCTGGCAACCTAGCGACTCCGATAGTCTCCAAGTCTCTAGATTTTTACCACTTGACCACCAGTATTTGGAGACTGCTAGACATTGTCAACTAACCACCACCTCCAAGTCTCCAAATTATAGCTTAACCATTGGTTTTATCTTGCGACTTGGTGACTGGGCAATCTCGCGATCTCCTAATTTTTAGCCTGTAGGTGCCAACATTGGATGACCTGGTGACTAACTGTGGTCTCCAAGTTGCTCAATTTTCCTCTAACCACTGACTTTGTCTCATGATCATGTGACTATGCTACATGTCCTCTTGGGGTCCATGTCATCATTGGTCTTCTACAAAATTACCTTACTTGTGGGAGTGTTGGCATGCTTCCCAAGGTGATCTCCAAGTGCTTATGTGCACAAAGCCTCTGGCTCTTTCATCTATTCTCTTATGTGAGTGGTGTTTCATTTAAGCACCTAAAATGTCCACTCAGAGATTAATGTGTGACTAAGTTTCCTATTGAAATATAATACACTACTCAAAAAGTCTCACAGTGCATGCCCAACTAGTGCATACTAGCTAGCCCCACAAAGACCTTCCTCTCCCTTTCACTTCATACCACATACAAGATGCCATTCCTTTTAAAAAAGAAATATTATTGAAATGTGGTGTATGTTGGATATTGCTTCCCACAATGCACAACACATTTCCATGTGTCTTCCTTTCCAAAGGGTCTCAAAAAATTCCCTTAAATGTATTCAAACTTGTAGATAGAGAGCCACCTAGGTCCTTTGAGTCCATTGACAATAGGTCGATGGTGCCTTGGAGGCCCCATAATGCTATTGTTTATTTTCAAAGTTGGAATGTCCTGAACCGTGATGCCATTTTCTTTTTTGTTGTGCCACTAAATCCAGAAGTTGGAGACTATGATTTTGAAGATGGCATGGGTGAATCTAGGGGCTATACACTTCCAAAGTCATCTTGTGCTGAGCCATAACTACTTTGAGATGCAAGACCCACATGACCTTGTCATCGATGATGATGATGATAGGAATTCATAAGATCATTTGGACTCTGCTTTGGTTGGGCATTCATGTCAAGAGTAATGATGACCATGAAGGCTTATTCCATTTGAAGGCAAGGTATAGGAAGTTCACAGTGGATATAGATGGTGCTACTGACATGAGGCTTCAAGGGATATGAGGGTAGAACCCTTCCATGGCTGGCATGCATCCCACTTAGTAACACATACGCATATAGCTCTTTATCCTCTACACTGATCTCTCTAAAATATGTGTTTCCTTCCATTAGTGCACACACCATAGTCTTTTATGTGTGAAACCACTTTGACTTGTGAGTAGCACTCCACTCATTATCTACGTTGCCTCTTCCACATTTACACTAGTTCTTTTAGATCAAGTTTACCTTGTCTTGTTTACTCACTAGCTTCTTCCACCATGCATAGAGCCCTTGGAAGCTGGTGAACACATTTTGTTTATTGGCTTAATGCCACTCCCATGCATTGGCTTCAGGCAACACCTTGCACATTAGCCCCTATCCTTTATGTGTGATTCCCTTCAAATGCAGGTCCTCTAATCTCCATGTGGTTGTTCACAAATTGAGGGAGCTCCTTTAATGAATGTTGCTCTTTAAAAATGCTCAGGCACTTGTATTTCCATGTGCTAGCTACCCTTCATATCTTACACAGGGCTCCCATTTCCTACCATGTGTGAGTCTCTTTGAAATTCACACAAGCCTCTGGTCTTCCATAAGCACTCCTTATGAAAATTTCCACTTATCTCATTATGCATGTTCCTTCTAATTCTCTCTCATGCACTACAAACTTTATAATTTTACTTTGCAATACTTCATTGTATTATGTTTGTGGCATCCTCATTGTTTTTTGCTTCCATTCAAACATTTACACTGGAAATCACCCTGCCTTGTGTGAGCAAGGTGCAACCCCACATAGCTCACACACCATCTCAAATAACTGGCGGCCCTTATTTGAAACTCACACAATTCTTTTGATAATTTGGTATGTTGCAAACTAGTGCACTCCACATGAAGTGCACAGGACATAAAAATAGATTTTCATGCACCCACATCTAGTGTACACAAAATTTTAATTCTAAAGGGCATGCCCCATAGCCAGCTCCATTTATAAAATGTGCGAGCCTCCTAGTTACTGGTGTGCACCATATAAAATGACTAGAATTCTTTAATTTGATACTCATCCTATTTTCTTGGTGTTAGAAAATAGGTATATGCCCATGTTGCAATTATCTTGTATGTGCATTTCACACTTCCCTTTCAAAACAAAAATAGCCTTATTGGGATGTTGATAGCAAGATACATGCAAAATACACATGGTCATGAAAAACCTTTAAGCACACACCAACTACAAATTCAAAGGAGAGCTACATAGGATCCTTATAAAAACATTAGCATGTTTATAATGGTGTGTGTAACACCTACAAAATATGGCACACCTTATGCTAAATGAATGGACGCCTTCAAAACTGATGAGAACATCGACCAGGATGAACCCTAAAGTAGACAAGCATCTTTAATCCTCACATTTACCTCTACTTGTTAGAAAGTAAAGATCCCCAAGATAACTAAGAGGGGGGGGGTGAATTATTTATCTGATAATTTAACCATTCAACTACTTTAAGCAATATAATTAATGTACTAATCAACCATAGAAAGATAACCATACGCAATTGCACAATAACACAAGATATGTTGACTAGGGAACCTCTTGAAAAGAGTAAACCCCGGTGGGAATGATGCCCACAAAATGATGCACTAATATGAAAGTTCCTTGTTAGAGGATGGACCCTATTAGGAGTCTTATGAAATACATTCAATACATATAAATCCCTGTTAGGAAATTTTGAATCCCTGTTAAAAGATTCTAACCCTGTTAAGAGTTTATGGAAGACAAAAGGATCCACTGCCCAAATAGCTTCAAGGCAAGATCTCTGAACCCACTATCTAAAAGATCTTAGAATTATTCAATAGAATAATATGAAATATATTACCTCCTTCACACTGTGCCAAAACCGCACTCTCTGCTACACAAGATCACAATTCCAGATCTCTGTACTCACAAGTCTTCCTTCATCACTGAATTAGCTCTTTTCTTCACTTCATGCATATATTCGCATCTCAACCTTCACAATACATATTTCAACAAGGAAAACATTCCTTCTTATATACCAAACTCAAATAATTATGAATGAGTCAGTCCTCAATTGCAAAATAATAAATTCTACATGCTACACACAAAATTTCACATAAAACTGTCGGCTTCCAGTTACTGTAACTTTCTCCAAACATATCTTCAAAGTTTGTGCTATGAACCATGTCATCATTAATGAGTCTCTAATATTTCTTTAACTACACAAAATTAGATTCCATCCCAGCTAAGAGATATCCTCCAATTTCTGAAAATTGCTTCACAAAAACACTATTTAAACACTGCTTTCACCAAAATGCTCATAACACTCATAAATGAATGAATTTATTTTTGCATTGTTAACCATAGGTTAATAAAACACCAAAGAACATACCATCAAATACACAAAATCTAATCTTCAATACAACATGTGCACAAAACAAAATTGTACCTACTTTCCTGCTGATATCCAGAATATCACTGTGTTGACATCAATGGCAATCGAAGTCATGAATGCAACAACAACTGCTACAAAATGACTTCCAAAATACTTTTCATTCATTCCTAACAATCTCCCCAATTGGCATTGATGGTGACATAGATGAAAAACATCAAATGTTCCAAAAATCCAATACTATAACATCACTGCAAAATATCAAATTAAATCTTGCTTCATTTTCCTATTCAGCTCTCTCATACAATCCACAATGTTTTTCATGTATATCTCTCCCCCATTGACATCAATGACAAAAATTCCATCACTAAGTCAACAACAACTTAATGCCAAAAGACACTTTTTAGAAAAATACAATAACAAGAGTCCTCATGACTCAGCTCATAAAATCCCCCATAGAGTAAGTTCCAACATCCAATCCAAAAGAAAGATAGGGCTCATATACCACTGGATGGATGTAATCATCTGCATAAATTCTCAAAAATAGGTTGGGGCATAACCCCAAGCATACCTCTTAGATACACAAATGTATCCTTAGGTAAAGGTTTTGTAAATATATTTGCTATCTGTTCCTTTGTGCTTATGTAATCCAATCTTACTTCTTTTTCTACAACTTTCTCTCTTACAACATGATACTTGATCTCAATATGTTTAGTCTTAGAATGTAAAATAGGATTTTTTGACATACTCATTGTACTGGTGTTATCACAATGTATAACAACAGGCTCATCAAACTTTATTCCAACATCCTTCAACATCTGCTTCTTCCAAATAATCTGATTACAATTATTTGCTGCTACAACATATTCTGCTTCTATTGTACTTTGTGAAGTACAATTTTGCTTCTTACTTAACCAAGAGACCAATTTTCTTCCAAGAAAAAAGGCTCCACCAATGGTGCTTTTTTTTTCATCAACGCTACCTCCCCAATCTGCATCAGTATAGGCACATAAAGTAAAATCATTAGAATTCTCATACCATAATCCATAATCCATTGTTCCTTTCAGATATCTCAGTATCTTCTTTACTGCTACATAATGTGATTCTCTAGGTTCTACTTGAAATCTTTCTACAATCCCAACTGAATGTGCTATATCAGGTCTTGTATGTGTCAAGTACTATAATCCTCCAATCATAGATCTATACTTTTTTTTCTCAACTACTCGTGTCTCATCTTTGCTAGATAACTTATGTCCAGTTAATATAGGTGTTCCAACAGGTTTAGAATCTTCCATTCCAAATCTTTTCAATAAGTCATTCAAATACTTAGTCTGACTTACAAATCTACCTTCCTTGCTTTGTGTTATCTATAATCCCAAAAAATATTTCATTTCTCCAATCATGCTCATGTCAAATTCAGTCTTCATTTCATCTGCAAATTTGTCACTAGCTTCATCTTCTCCTCCAAAGATAATATCATCAACAAATATAACTATAACCAACAAACCATTCTCAATTTATTTTGTGTATAAGTTACTATCTGCTATTCCTTTTATAAATCCCAATTTGAATAAATACTTATCCAATCTTGCATACCAGGTTCTAGGTGCTTGTTTCAATCCATATAAAGCTTTCTTTAACTTACATACCATATCTCCTTCTTGTGTCAAAGGAAAACCTTCAGGCTGCTCAATGTAGACTTCTTCTTCCAATTCACCATTCAAAAATGCTGACTTCACATCCATTTGATACACTTTGAATTTCTTGTAAGCTGCATATGCTAGAAACATTCTCACTGCTTCAAGTCTGGCCACAGGTGTAAAAGTTTCTTCATAGTCAATTCCTTCTTGTTGTGAATATCCTTTACATACCAATCTTGTTTTGTTTCTTATCACTTCTCCTTGTTCATTCATCTTGTTTCTAAATACCCACTTTGTTCCAATCACATTCTTGTCTTCAGGTCTAGGGACCAATTCCCATGTCTTGTTTTTTTCAATCTGCTCCAGTTCTTCTTTCATAGAATTAATCCAATGTTCATCTTCACAAGCTTCATTAGTAGTCTTAGGTTCAATTTGAGAAATCAAACATAAATGTACCTTATTTTGAGTCAAAACTCCTCTGTCTAAACTTCCAATAACTTGTTCAACTGGGTGATGTCTCGAAATATACCTTTTAGGTGTCATAGTTACTGATCTTGTTCCAACTGTAGATTCTTCTCTGCTTTCTTCTCTATTTTCTTCTCTATTTTCTTCTCTATGTTCTTCTCTATTTTCTTCAGTATGACTTTCATTCAGCAAATCACTGTTAGCTTCAAAATATAATTCTACATTTTCAATGTTAGGCTGAGGTTGTGCTTCTCCATCAGATTCATAATCAAGCATTCTTTCCTGAATTTTAAACTTCTCATCAACTTTTACATTTGCACTTTCAACAATAGTCTTAGTTATTTTGTTATAACATTTATATACTTTGCTTTTTAAAGAATATCCAAGAAATATTCCTTCATCACTTCTAGGATCAAATTTTCCTATATCATCATCTCTCTTTATATAACATTTACCTCCAAAAATTCTAAAATACTTAACTAAGGGTGCATGTCCAAACCATAATTCATAAGGTGTCTTGTTTGTATCTACTCTGATTTGTACTCTGTTCATAGTGTATATTGTTGTGTTCACTACTTCTCTCCAAAAAGTCTTAGCTAAATCATTTTAAAAAAACATAGCTCTTGCTACTTCAGTTATTGACCTGTCCCTTCTTTCTGCAATACCATTTTGTTCTGGTGTTCTAGGGGCTGAAATTTGTCTATTAATACCATTCATTTCACAAAAGGTGTTAAACTCTTTATATGTAAATTCACTACCTCTATCAGATCTTAGACACTTAATCTTCATTCTAGATTCATTCTCAATTTTGCTTTTCATGATCTTAAATTTATCAAATGCTTTAGATTTTTCTTTCAAAAATGCAATCGACATCATCCTTGTAAAATCATCAACAAGAATCATAAAATACCTTTCTCCATAGAATCCTCTAGTCCTAGTAGGACCACTCAAGTCTGTATGAACAATCTCCAGCTTCTCTGTCGATGTGAACTTCTTGTTGGGAAATGAACTCCTTTTCTACTTTTCCATCATACATTCTTTGCAAATCATGTTAGTAGGTTTCATAATTCTAGGTAAATCTCTTACCGCAAGTGTAGTGCTCACCTTGACAATATTATCAAAGTTTATATGACAAAACCTTTTATGCCATAACAAACTATCATCAATCCTAGTTATCAAACATGTCATCTTATTAGGATTCAACTGAAATACATTACCTCTAGTTCTGGATCCTTTTCCAATCAGATTTCCATCTTTATCTTTTATCACACAAGTTTTCTCAGCAAACCAAACTTGATAACCCTTATCAACCAATTGTCCAACACTTAGTAGATTATGTCTCAATCCATCAACAAAGTAAACATCATCAGTGTTAGTCTTTCCATCAAGATTAATAGATCCTATACCCTTAATCAAATAAGGTGCATTATTACCAACCCTAACAATTCCTCCATCATAATTATCTAACTTAACAAAATTTCTTTTATCTCCAGTCATATGATGTGAACAACCACTATCTATAATCCAATCAAACTTCTTTTCAACTTGAGAAACTAATGCTTTTTCTTCCCTTTTATCAGATTTAGAACTTTCTTCTTTAATTGCTACAAATCCTATTTCCTCAAACTTATCATTATCACTGTCACTTAAATGTCTTTCAATTCTTGCTTCAAGATCTTCATCATTTGCATAATAACATTCTTTAGATCTCCTAGGTTTAAATTTTCTTCTATACTTCTTAACTCTTTTAGGACATTTAGATGCAAAATGACCATATTCTTGACAAGTCCAACATTTAAAGATTTTCTTACCATCTGGTTCTCTTTTTACAAGTAATGCAATACCTTCTTCAATCTTCTTATCTTCCTCAGATTTAGATCTACTACTGCTGGCATAATCTCCATTCACACTAGTACTTCTTGTAGGTCTAATGTTAAGAGCACTAAATGTTGTTTCCATTCTAGGTAGCTCTCTTGATAATCTCAAGTTCATCTCTATTGTTTCTAATCTTCCAAGAAGAGTCTCTCTTCAAAAGTTTGATGTACAATGTATCACTTGTTCAATTATCTATGTTGTCTGCTTGAATACTGGTGTCAAAGTTCTCAAAATTTTCCATATCACTTCATTCTCTATCTTATCACCTCCACAAGACTTTATTCCTATTACAATCTCAGACATCCTACCAATATAGCTTCTAATAGATTCATCTTCCATCATTCTGATATCTTCAAATGCACAAATCCAATTATGTAATCTAGCCTTATTTGCATGTTCATCACCTTCAAAAGTAGAATGTAAAGCTTTCCAAATTGCATGAGATATTTTCAAACATCTTACCTGACTATATTCATTCTCCGATAGTGCTGACAAAAGTGCTTCTCTTGCAAGTATGTTACACATGAATAGATCTAGTTCATCTTTAGTTCCTGCCTCTAGATTGTCTTCCTCAATGATAGTCTTCTCATTCTTTGTAATAAACCAATAACTTGGTCCTAAACACAATAGATGAGTCTTCATCTTTTCTTTCTAGTTGTCAAAATTTACTCCATCAAACTTAGGGCTTTCTTTTCCAAAATTTTCCATGGATCTCCTTAAGTTGTTAAACTTTTCTTTCAAGGACCTGCTGCTCTAATACCAATTGTTAGAAAGTAAAGATCCCCAAGATAATTGAGATTGGGGGGGGGGGGGGGGTGAATTAGTTATCTGATAATTTAACCATTCAACTACTTTAAACAATATAATTAATGTACTAATAAACCATAGAAAGATAACCATACACAATTGCACAATAACACAAGATATGTTGACTAGGGAACCTCTTGAAAAGAGTAAACCCCGGTGGGAATGATGCCCACAAAATGATGCACTAATATGAAATTTCCTTGTTAGAGGATGGACCTTGTTAGGAGTCTTATGAAATACATTTAGTACATATAAATCTCTGTTAAAAGATTCTAACCCGGTTAAGAGTTTATGGAAGACAGAAGGACCCACTGCCCAAACAGCTTCAAGGCAAGATCTCTGAACCCACTGTCCAAAAGATCTTAGAATTATTCAATAGAATAATATTAAATATATTACCTCCTTTACATTGTGCCAAAACCACACTCTTTGCTATAGAAGATCACAATTCCAGATCTCTGTACTCACAAGTCTTCCTTCATCACTGAATTAGCTCTTTTCTTCACTTCATGCATATATTCACATCTCAACCTTCACAATACATATTGAAACAAGGAAAAAATTCCTTCTTATATACCAAACTCAAATAATTACAAATGAGTCGGTCCTCAATTACAAAATAATAAATTCTATAGGCTACACACAAAATTTCACATAAAACTATCAGCTTCCAGATACTGTAACTTTCTCCAAACATATCTTGAAAGTTTTCACTATGAACCACATCATCATTACTGAGTCTCCAACATCCCTTTAACTATGAAAAATCAAATTCCATCCCAGCTAAGAGATATCCTCCTATTTCCAAAAATTGCTTCACAGAAACACTGTCTATACACTACTTTCACCAAAATGCTCATAACTCTCATAAATGAATGAATTTATTTCTACACTATTAATCATAGGTTAATAACACACCAAATAAAATACCATCAACTACACAAAAGCCAATCTACAATACAACATGTGCGCAAAACAAAATTGTACCTACTTTCCTGCTGATATCCAAAATATCACTGTGTTGACATCAATGACAATCCAAGTCATGAATACAACAACAACTGCTATAGAATGACTGCCAAAATACTTTGCATTCATTCCTAACACTACTTGCCTAAAATTTATCCTTGAAGTGGAAACAAACCATGTCGTGAATAAAAAATTAATCACATAGCTCACTTTTACTCTTTGCAAAGATGACCAAATAACAATAACAAGCATCTGGGAGAGGCCTCAAAAACTGACCAAACAGCCTCACAAGGACATACCACTAGGAAGACATGTTCAATTCCAACATTATAACATATTCATTGAAGAAGAAATCATAAAGAGGCCCGAGCCAAAATATTTTAACAATCAAACTTGGCCACTCAAAAAACTAAAACCTTCTGCACTATGAAAATCACATAAGTCACCTCTGAAACTGGCTTTAGAAACTCACCCACTAAAAATTTCATGAACTAGAATCTTGGGCATTGATTAAGATCCATAGAAGGTACATGAATCCATAATTAGCTTTCCCAAAAGATCACATGGCAAAATGAAGTCAAGCACCAACGTCAGCTTGCTAAAAACATTTTGGCACAGAACAGTGAAATAATCAGAAATTGGGTTTGGAATTGACCAAGGAAAGTGATCAACTAGATTGGAAGAAACCTCCAAATCATCAAGAAAGTAGTCTTCCAGGTTTATATTATTAAACAATGTTCAATTACACCTAACCATGAGCAGAGTGTAAACTACAAGGCCTCAAAGTAGGCTGCTCAGAAAACTTGACAATGCACTCCTAGCAAAACTTAACAATCTGCAAATGGAATGGCTCTAGAAAAGTGACTAAACGGGCACATGGGGAGCTAAATATATGGCTTTAGTTGTTAAGCCCCCTATTTCTTTCTATAAAAAACTCATTAATAGATTCAACATGAACTTGGCTGGTTGGGATGGGGTCAGTCTTAGTTAGGCAGGTAAAATCTAGTTGGTTCAATCAACCCTACAAAATCTTCCCACCTATGCTTTAGGTCTCTTTTCTATACCATATAAAGCTATGGAGTTGATGGAAAGATGTCATAGAAGATTTCTCTAGTTAGGGACTAAAGAAGATAAAATACTCCCTCTTATTGCATGGGAAAAAGTTTGTCTTCCTAGAAGAGCTAGTGGATTAGGGATAAGGAGGATCAGACCCTTCAAAAAATCTCTCCAAGAGAAATAGATATGGCATTTTTTCAATAGAAAAGGGGAATAGCGTGACACTTTTAAAGATAAGTAGCTTTCTAATAATTTCATATATCATTATTTTGATAGAAGTGCTTTTATGAAAGGTTCTTATATCTAGAATGGCATTCTAAATGCTAAGGATATTGCCAAATCTAAGGCTAAATGAAAAATAGGGAATGGTCATATTATTAACTTCTAGAATGGTAATTGGCTCTAGGAGGGACTCCTATGGGATTGTGAACCTTTCAATATGTGGATGGATGAGTTTATCCATAAATTTGACTCTCGGGTTTGTAATTATAGAGTGGGTACTGCCTGCATGAACCTTTCCTCTATTTCATGGGACCTGATCCCTCTTTCGATTGTCCTTAGTACAGTTTCCCTTTCCCCCTCTCAAGATTTTCTGATATGGGAAGGTTCATCTAATGGGATCTTTTTGGTTTCATCTTCCTATTCTTCTCAAATTTACTTGGAAGTCATGCATATTTGGGCCAAACCCTAGTTTCCTGGCCTTATTCTCCAAATTAATTTCTTCTTCTAGCCTTTGCTTCAGAATCACATCTTCATTATTGATAATCTTTTGAATCTAGAGGCTTCAAGATTCCCAATAGGTGTGTATTATGTAAATGCCAAGCATGGTCAGTTGACCACCTTTTTATCCATTTCCCTTATGTTAGTAATATTTGGCATTATCTCCTTTATGCTTTTGCACTATAGTGGTGTTTCCCCTCCTTTGTCCAAGACCTCTTTTATCAATGGTCCCTATCTAATAAGAACATTGATCCTCATAAATTATTCTCTTGGGCACTCCTGAATCTCTGTTGGGGAGTGTGGAAAGAGAGAAACAATCATATCTTTAGGGATTGATGTGCTCCTCCCAAAATCATTTTTGAAAAGATCCGCCATGCTCTAAAGGAAAATTTTATTATCTGTTGTGGTACTAACCCTCTTGTAGGAAAAGACCAGAATGACGATCCTAAGAAGAATATTAATAAAATATAGAATTGCACTAAGAGATATCCCCCGAAAGATTGGTCTAAGGCTAACTTTGACAGAGTAGCCAAGGGTAATCTGGGTAAGGTGGGAAGTGGTGGAGTGATCAAAATCTTATATAGAATGGGTATTGTAATCATTACTCTCCCTCTTGGCACACAATCTAATCACTTTGTTGAAGCTAACATGACCCTTCAAGTTACTAAATTATCCCATGATATTGGCATGAAGAATCTTTGGCTTGATGGTGATCCTAAAAATGTCATAAATTTCTTAAACTCCCACCATACCCCTTTATGGACTATAGCCAATATGATAGAAGAAATGTTCACTCTCTTAAATTCCTTTGAAAATGTACACATATCCTACCTGCACATGAAATCCAACCAAGTAGCTGACTAGTTTTCCAAATTGGCTGTTAAAAGTGACATAATGATTATATGGCTACATGGTGGAAATCTCCCATGTCAGGTGAAGGATTTAGTCGAAAGGGATATGTTTCAAGGAAAGGAGGGAATTGTAATTATAAATAATTAAATTTAATGTTTCTTATTGGATGTGCTTTCCAATAAATAGGAAGTACTAGAATGGTAGGAAGGGATATTACTCTATGTCCCATTTGTATTCTTTTTGGGTGTCCATTCCCAAAGTTAAAACCTACCTTTTTAGGCATAACAACAAAAAGATCTAGAAATTCTTGGTGAGAAAGTATCTAAATAGGTACAATTTGTTAAACTAGAGAGCTTGTGTGAACCATTTTTTCTATAGGAGGTGAAAGAAATAGAAGGGATCAACCCTCAGATGATAGTGGGAAATGGAGGAGACAAATGAAGGTCTAGAACTCCCTCCAAAAAGGGGGAATTTCTACTTTGATTGAAAGGTAACATGGTAGCAAGCCAGCAGTGACCAAAATGTTCGTGAAGAGATGGAGTGAGGGTTGTGTGATGATTTATGGGAGGAATTTAACTGTCACTAAGGAGGTTATTTCATATGTCACTGGTATCCTCATTGTGGGTAAGAAATTTTATAGGGACCAAAAACTCTCAAACTTCACAGTCAATGATTTTCTGAGGTATGAGAATGAGAAGAAAGCCATCACCAAAGTTGTAACTCACTACAAACCTGATAGGATAAAAATGCAATCGATATTTATCCTAAGGGCTCTCACTTCTTATGTGACATTGGGTATGAGGTTCGATAGGATTAGAACCTACCATTTTAGCCTTCTAAACCACTTTAGACATGGTATGAAGGTTTCTATCCCTTTCTACTTATATGTTTCTATCAATGATAACATCAATGGCTATAGGGAAAAGGAGATTGCTAATCCTACCCTTCATGAGGGGCTATTACTTTTTATTTATGATTATTTTAAGTCCCAAATATTGGGAAAGGAAATAGTTGTTAATGAGGACAAAGTGGAAATTTTGGGCTCTTACTATGTCCCCTCAGATATTGAAGATAGTTTAAGTCTAAATTCAGAGGACCAGGATTGTATTGTGAAACAAAAAAATAGAATCAAGGTTCATCCTCTAAAAGTAGAACAACTAGTTTTGCTAAAAAAGAAAAAGTAGTGACTCTCTACAAAAAATAGGCTAGAACTATTATTTTTTCTAAAGAGGAATATAATGACAATGAGGAAGGGATGAATACAAATGAAAAAGAGGTTTTCTATGGAAAATGAAAGAAGAATAAGGAACCTTCCACAAAAAGGATTTTGAACAAAAAAATTAAGAACATGGGTGAAAGCTCTGGTAGGTTGTCTCTTGAGGATAGGGCCATGAGCAATAGAAACACTTCCCCCTCTGGCCCCCATGAGAAGGTCAAGGAATCTCATCAAGATGAGCCCAAAGATACTTTTTAGGAAGGTCCCTTTCCCTAGGCTCCTCACCCCCACAATTTAGAGTATGACAAGGACTAGTTCAATGAAGAGTTTCACAACAATGATTCTATCAAGGGGAAGATAGTGTGTCCTAGTTTCAATGTGTATACTGTGAAGATGGGAATTATTAGGGAAGCCATTAATCCTAAAGTTCTTAAGGCTGAGGATGGTGAGATTCAGTGGGAGGAGTTGATTGACCCATCTTTTGTGATCCTCTATGATAAAACTAGGGAAATGGAGGTTAATCTCCTCAACAACACAAAGAATAGCATGTTGGACAACTTTAGGTCTATTAAATGGCTTTACCATGAATTGGGGGATCTCCAAGATAGAGTGAATGAGACTGACATACATAATGGTGGTAGAGCGACTGGTGATTATCAAAAACTAGAATCTTGGGTAATTAAGATGGACTAAAAAATGTTGAGCCTTGGGGACACTCTCAAAGGCATCAAGGAGCAGAGCTTCAACATCCTAAAAGATTCAAATGAGAATATCAAGCTGCTTACTGAGAAAATGGAAGAAAATCCAAGAGGTAAAGATGTACAGATCATAAAAGAGGATAAAGTGCAGAAGCTAGAGGAAGGACATGGAAAGAGGACTAGCATCAGATCCAAGAAGAATAAGGACCATGAAGAGTCTATGGAAATCCAAAAGATAAAGGAGGCTACTGATAAAATGGAGATCCTTGAGTCCAATGTACCTACCCTGCTTAGTTAAATCTCCTAACTATTTCCCCTAGTTTTTATCTTGCCTATTTATCTGCTTGGTTTACTTTTTTGTTTGCTAAGTCTCTATTAGGATGTTCTTCTGGCCCTACTGGTGGCCTTTTTCACTTTTAGTCTCTGTTAATTTTAGACTTTGATCAATGTTTCCATATTATGCTATGTATTGGGTTTTAGGCACCTTGTAAAACCTATTTTACATAATCAAAAACTATATCTTTCAATGCATTAATTTCTACAAATATCCACAAAAATAAAGCATTCTTCATATCCATCATGTGCTTCACATTTTTATTTTTAATTGATTCCTTTTGGACCAAAAAATCCTTCTCAAATGGAGTATTCTTCCCCATGTCAACATCAATATCAACATGGATCCCCTTCTCCAAATCTCCTAAAAATAGAGGTTGAGAAAAAAGGGAAATGGGGGCAACATCATTTTCGGGCTTAGTTTATATTTCTTAATCCACAAAGGTTTCCTACCAACCCGAACTAAAAGGGACCCAAGAGGAATATTCCCTTTTACTTTACCAAACATAAGGAATTTGTCTTTACCTTTCCCCTTGCTAACAACTCTAGGATCCTAAGAATCAAGATCAAAACCATCTGAAGGGGAATAGTCTTAGTGCTCATCATCATTCAAAATAATTTTCTTCTGGTTAGACAAGGTAGTCAAAGTCTATTTCTAATTATATAAATAAAGCACCTCCTTAGCATCAAAAGAATCTCCTTAGTGATGAAAAGAAGAATCATCATAATGAACCCTAATATTCATCTTAAATTCAAATCCCATTATATTTGGAGGCTTTTTGTCAATATACAAAGCCTTAGCATGTTCCATTATAAGTAAAATCAAATCCCCATAAAGGACAAGGAAACTAGGGTTTTTAATATAGGCTTGTAGACTATGGGACAAAGAATAAAAAAAATAGAACATAATTGAGATGTATTTGTTATTTCCAAAGTGCCTAAGAATCATAAAATGGTAACTCAAGAGGCTACAAAATTTTCCATCTAGGGTTACAAATTTCATGATGACCTCAGCCACATCTTCCCATGGAGCTTTAAGGGTTGTTCTCTCATATCCCCCATCAGTTGCTCTCTCTCTCTCTCTCTCTCTCTCTCTCTCTCTCTCTCTCTCTCTCTCTCTCTCTCTCTCTCTCTCTCTCTCTCTCTCTCTTAAAGAAGAAACTCTCCACTACATCAATATTTCCTATCTTTGTGAAACATCCTTCCCTCCACCAAGGTATTAGTATCCATGACAATTAGTTCCTCATTAATTTGTAACTCTAAAAAGTAGACATTAAAAATATCCTCATTTCACCCTTCAACACAAGCATTAGTCACCTAAGAATCTACTACATGCATCCTTTACAAGTAGCCATTAAGAGCTCCAATAGAAATATTTCTTCAGATCAAGTGAATGTTTAACCATTTATCATATACAATTCCCTCAAGTCTATTTATATCACCCCCATTCTACTAATTTTAGTCAAATCTCACACAAATAGAGAAGTAGAGAATGCAATGCCCAAAAGTAGGCTCAAAATTACCACGATAACCAAACATTATGTAACAAAAGGGAGCCACATCAAACCTCTATTTTACACATATAAAATCATCATTTCCAACACCGTATCCAATTTAGTAGTCCGCAAAATTATTTAAGAAAATAATTTGAATATCAATTGGGATATTGTTGTAATCACCTAAAATTTATCTCCTAAACCATAGACCCCTAGTCTCAATTATTGATCATAATCATAAAGCATGAGGCACACCATTGTCTCCCTAGTTCACCTTCCCTCCTTTGCAATTAAAATTTGTTCTCCCACCTTCTCTATTCAAAATTTCTATCCCACTCCCCATTTCATAGCTTCTTTTGTCTTCTGCATCAATGATATTATTTCAAATGGATCTATTGATGAAGTACAAAGATGGAGCCAAAATTGGAAGTATAGATTTAGAGCCAAAAGTATTCATGCTCCTGAATGTGATTCTCAATGAGGTGATGTGAAAAATATATGATTTGAGGGATTTTTGTGATGCGTTACTATTTATTAGTTCCTTGAAAATCTTTTTTTATTGCATTTGATGGTTATGATGTTTCTTGTCTATCTAATGGACTTTTCCTGGAGTGGATCTTCTCCTTCCCAACACTAATTTCCCATTTTCTTGGGATTATGATCTCTTCTTCCCCAATATCTAGGTTTTTATGCTTTGTTTCTAAAGATTATGATCTCTTGTCCCCAAGATCTGGGTCTGTTAACTCCCTTTCTTAATATTATGATGTCTTATTCCCTAAGATCTGGTTATTTTTTCCTCCCTAAAGGGTTCTCCATGACTAATTGGATTATCTATTTTGGTGTTAGGGTTAATCCAAGTTAGAATTCAAATTTTGACTCTAGTATTTTATTTTCTAGATGATATTTTTTACCATTTGTTTCATCCTAGTGAGTTGTGCTTTCTACTTCCTAGGTAGTTATACTTGTTTTGCTTCTTTTCTACCTATGAGTTTTTTTTGCTATCTATTTTGGACCCATCAATTATTCATATAATAAAGAAAAGGTTCATCTTTATTTTGAACTTAATTTATTAAGATGATATTGTGGAGAAATTTTATTTTTTTCATTATCTCAAATGTACTAGAACTTTTAGAAAGGAAAAAATAGAGACTTTACATTAAATCTAAAAATATCTAAATTATAAAATGTGAACACTAATCATAGAATGAATCATTATCAAATAAAAAACATCTATCAAATACAATAAACATCCATTCTATCAAATATAATTAACATTTCAAGGTTAAGTTACATCAACGTATTCATTTGGTAAGATGCAAACATTAATCATGCTGGGAGTTCCCTTTGATCTTCAACTTGTAGATTTATACTTTGATGGATAACTTCAATGATACTTTGACTCTATCAGCACTCCAAAGTCTACAAGGAAGAGGGCCAATTAACAAGAATCAAAGAGATCCTTTTACACTTTGAGCCAAGATGCTCAGGTAGGTGTACCCTTGAGTCACTTCTCCAAAGGAGTCTCAAAACAACATTCAACTATGTCCTTTACTTACTGACTGAAAGATATTATCATTTATATGTGTGTGTATGATTGATGATGGTGGACTGATTCCAAAGAATAGATCAATACCTTAACCCAAGGCAAAGAGTCACTTGATAACATATATCAACTAAGACCTTAACTCAAACACACATGAACTCAGAGTAAGTGCTTTGCTTATTACTCCCCTCACTCCCAAACCTGATCATCAAATTCCAATCCAACAATGAACCCACTAAAATCACCCTAAAGGATTTAATCCCAACTTCGTTAGGAACTCCAAGCTGATCTCACAATACTATTTGTTTACCATATGCTAATCCACCTTATGACATTAACATATATGAGTTCACAATCAAACCAAGAAGACAATCTTCAATTTGAGATAGGAATTTAGGTGTATTCTTATTAACTTCAAAATCAATACATGACCAAAATATAAAATTCTAGGAACAAAACACAAAATCCAAGCTCTCCTTGTTTAGTATAATACCATCAACAACAACTAATATATAAAAACCTCTACAATATATATCCCCATAGTCATCTTGAAATCCCAAAACAAGATGCAACAAGCTTCGGATGACTAGGGTTAGGGTTTCACCCATTCAAACAACCAAATCAGTAAAAAATTAAATGTAGGGGATGAATCCCAGGCAACTAGGAGAGAACAAATCTTGGAGCGATCCTCAATCATGACAATTTCACTGAGAAGGTACTGAGAACCATGAAAATGCCAAATTTGTCAACCTATTTAGCCACCTGCAAACACACCTCCAGCACAAAACCATACTTCCCCTGTTACAAAAACATCATGCCACTAACCACAGAGACCCTCAAATCAGTCGGCAATAACCAGTGCCACCAAACCAATCGAAATCAGCTCTAAAAAGCATAAATTTTGGTACTACCTATCACTGGAAACCCACTCAAAATTTGAATTCAAACTGGAACAATCATTTCCAAGGCGCCATCAGCAGATCGACGGTCTATATTCAAAACTCAATAAACTTTAAGTCTTGATCATCAGATATTCATGTTTTGCAGGCTTTATGTCTTAACTCAACTGCTACCCTCGGGTTTACCTCTAGCGAACACACAACAAAGCATTTCTTTATTCATTGAATGAAAAAATAACTAACCGCTTAACCCCGCGAACTGGTGAACAAAGGAAAACAAACTTATCCCAGTTAAATTTGGTGAACTGGTGACAAAGGTTTTTGCCAGTTCACAGAACACCTTTTACCTCCACCAATTCATTTATCGATTATGTGAATCCTTTTAGAAATTTTCAGGCTGCTAAACACTTTTATCCAGACCACCAGACATTTCACCTCCACTTAGGCCCACTTTATGCCACTTGTCACTATGTTATTCACTACATATGCTTGATCATCATTGACACAGGACCCAACCACCTAAATCTTCAAATCAGATAGTGGGTGTAAGATCTCATGGCTCTGACACCACCCATGAGAACTTATGCCCATCGTGGATCTTGTCCTTATCACTGACCTTTCTGATAATGTCCCCACCTTGCTTTATCATCCACGTACACCAATGAGGAGATGCCATTTGTGTACATGTAGCAATGGACTTACCATATTTTGTCACCTCTGAAAAAGGTAAAATCAATAGTTGTCTGAAGATCTCATGCGTTTGACACATTCCTTAAGAACTTACGCCCGTCGTCGATTCTCTGTAGATGTTAGGACCCTTTGACAAGCTGGAAACTAGGTCCCACTGACACCTACCAACACATTAAAATGTGGACCAATGAGAAAATACCAACTATGCACACCTGGCAGATGGACCCACTGAAACCATCATACCGCTTGGAAGATTGGGTGGATGACGCATGATCCCAAGGGCTTGGAAGATTCCATGAGATCATGCGCCCATCATTGATCATGAATCTATTAACCAAGATATTGGGCCTGCCTGACATGTTACATCAAAATCACCACTCTTAACCAATAAAAAGCTACCTGTTAGGCCATTTTTCTATCATTGCAAAATCTTGTGACGTTGACCTATTCCATGCAATGTTTTTGTTTTGTTGTCTTGCCGTGCTTGCAGTCTTAGTCTTGACTTGCGATGAAAATCCACTTGGTTTTATGGTGTGTGCTCCCATCTTGTGCTCTTCATGTGTCACCTTGCTTCAGCCCAAGTCACGTCTGCTAATGTGCAAAACCCAGTAAGATTTTCAAGTTTCAAGGTCCACGGGAAGCATTTTTAAAGCTCTACCTCAGTGTCGAAAACCCACAGTGTTTTCAAAAACTCATGATGTTTTCAGCTTCCTTGCTATCTTTCGGTCTATTGAAAATTCTTGTGTGTTTTCAATCTTTTGCCGAAAACTTGCATTATTTTTGACCCTTTGCCTTCAAGCTTTGTGCACTTGTCTTATGGTGCCGAAAACTTTGTGTATTTTCAAAGTTCCCTCAACTGTAAAAGCCCGACATGGATGGTGGGTCTAGGCTCCTCCTGATAGGCTGTCGTATGGCCACATGTCAGACTTTTCTGACATGTGATCATGCGACCACTTGCCACCTAGCCATGCAGGTCCCAATTATTGTTCGGCTACCTAGCGATTTGCTTTGCTTTAGTGTGTAGGTGCGATGGATGGTGGGGCCTAGTCTTTGCAGGGTGTTAGTCACACTTTTTCCAAGTCTACAGGCAGTTACTTTTTCTATCCAGTGACCTGGTGACTATGTAGTCACATGGTCTCTTCATGCCTGGTGATTAGCCCTTAACATCTGGTGACTTGGCTTGCAGTTAGTCACGTAGTCACTGAATGCTTAGTGGTTTGTATCTTCTTATGCTTCCAGTATGGTTAAAGTTCAGATAGGATCGATGGTTGCTAGAATTTCACATGGTGAAGATGCACGAGGTTTATTTCTTGCACTTTTGTGACAACCATCCGATCCTTTGAAAGGATGAGGCTACTTTGGTGTGGTTCTGAAGGCGGACACGTCACAGCTTGTGATTAGTTGTCGCATGGCTGCATAGCCCAATTTTTGGCTATGTGATCATGCAACCGATTGACATGTGTCTATGGTAGTGTGTTGGTCTATGTCAGAGGGGCCTGCATTTGAAGGCTTTTAATAAACTGTCGACGTATAATCTCAAGGAATATTCTCAGCCTTTGAGATCATGCACCATCCGTCAATTTTATTCCATCTTTCCAGGTTGTTTGTTGTACACAGTGGGTCCGGTGTCAGACGTCTGCATAGGTGGAGGTTTCTTATTACTTGACCTAGATGTGCTCAGAAGTGGGGCTATTGTCAGAGGGGTCTGTGATGAGGATGGATCCTGCGGCCGGCATAAGTTCTCATGGGATTTGTCAGAGCCATGAGATCTTACGCCAGCTGTTCATTTTCAAAGGCTCATGGAAGGTGGGTCTGATACTTAGGGGCAGGCAGTGGTTGCAGTGTTGGTAGGTTGTTGCATGATTGAATAACCCATCTCCATGCTATGCGATCATGTGACAACTATTGAGATATCACAGTTGTGGAGTTAGCTCGTGGTGCCTAGATGAGTTAGAGTTGTGAAGCCCGGGAAAGATAAGGATCTAACAGCTGCGACTTAAAGATGATCCCTATTTAAATGAGGACCACCGATGTGTTTCTGGCACCATGAAGGTGACCGTTGGGATTTCAAATTCAAATTTCTTGAGGGTTTCCAGCAACCAAAAAGGATTGGTTTTCAATGCTCTCTTGGCATTTTTTGATTTGGTTGGTGGCACTGGTTGTTGCGAAGTGGTCCAGGGGCTCTGTAGTCATTTGCAAAGGTGATTTTGTACCTAGTGCCATGGGGTTTTGAGCTCGAGGAACTATTTGTAGGCAATGATTAGACTAATTTTAATGGCATTCCTAGTGTACTATGCTGAGCTCATAGATTTTCATGATTGTTGATCTGCTAGAGATTTGTTTTCTCTAGGCCGCTTGTGTTTCCCACCCCGGTTATAACTTTTAGACCATTTCTAGTAGGTTGGGTGGTTGAAGCCCTAACCCTAGTCATCTATTGCTTGTTGCAAATTTTTAAGATGACTAGGGGGTATAAGTTGTAGAATTTTGTATTTTGCAAGGGTTCCAAAATCTTGTTGCTTTTGGTCCCTGGTTTTTGACTGTAATACATAGATAGATGTCTGATTTGGTGTCTTTTTCTTAGCTTTGTGTCATGCTAATTGTATGCTGATTTTGGATTTGTTAATGGAAACATTCTTGAATCCCAATCTGGTATCTTGTGTATGTCTTCTTGCTTGTATCTGAGATCATATATGTTAATGTCACAAAGTGTGTTAATGTATGGTAAACAAAGAGTACTTTGAATTCATCTTTGAGTTTCTAACAAAGTTAGGATTAAAGCCTTTTAGGTGAATTCAGTGAGTTTGCAGCTAGGTATAGAATTTGATGTCCTTGTGCTTGAGGGAAAGGGGTAATAGGCAAAGCACTTACTCTGATTTCCATTGTGTTTGACTTAAGGTATTTAGTTGAGGTATACAGTTGGGTGACTCTTAGCCCTGGAATAAGGCACTGGTCCCTTCTCTTGAAGTCATGGTTAACAACCACACAAACCTAAACATTCATTTGATAAACCTTTATAGATTTGTGTTGAGCATTGTATACATCATTTTGAGACTCCTTTGAGAAGTGAGTCAAGGGTACACCCGCCTAAGCATTGAGGCTCAAAGAGTAGAAGGATCTTTTGATCCTTGTCAGTTGGCCCTCTTCCTTGTGGACTTTGGAGTGGTGATAGAGTCAGGATTTTATTCTTATTATCCATCAAAGTGTAAATCTACAAGTTGAAGATCAAAGGGAATAATCCACAACCAACAAAATGGTGACTCTGCTGGGGACAACTAAAAGATATGCATTTTTTAAGAGTTAGTGATTCTACTGGGGAGAATCCAAAGGGAAAGGTTATAGTCTGTTCTTGTTTTCCTGAGTCTTTCAAGGATTTCCAATCTAGGTGAGTGGTGACTCAAAGCTTTGAACTAGTGCAACATATTGAAGAAGCATGGATAAGAGAAGAAATACTAGGTCATATGTTAGAAAGAATCCAGAGGTCACTCTGGAGCAATTACCTAGATAGGGAAATAAGAGCTAGATTAGAAGGAATGGTGAGTCTACCAGTGCTCCCATGAGAGAACAAAGAAATGCTAGAGCCAGAAGACCACATGTATCCTCAAGCGAGGATGGTTCATAGAACAAAATTTCTAGATCAGAAGGTGGTCACTCTAAAGAGAGATTCTATGATACCCCTAAGGTTTCATTTCAGGACAAGGATCCTTTGCCTACAGGTCATGATGAACAAAACAAAGATGTGGGTTTAGAGGTTGACTTGGATCGTGATGAAGATTAATTCAGAAGAGAACCCCTGAGACATAGGCAGGTCCATTTCCCATATCAAAATTTTACTAATATGGATGTGTCATCTGGTTCTGATGATGTTATGGTAGATCCTAATGATTTGACTGCACTGAGGTTGTAGTTGGAAAAGCAAGATGCCATACATAAAAGATTACAAGAAGAGAGAGAGGCTGAAAATCTAAATGCTTTGATAGAGAGGTAGTCTCTTATTAGAAAAATAAATGAAATGAAGGAGAGAAAAAAAATGCTTGCTTCTACTCCTAAAACATTGCAGCATGATATTTTTGGTGATCTTGATGCCTTGAGGAGTGAGAAAGAATTCTTACTGTAGGATCATGAATTTGAAAATGAGGGCCCTATGGTTAGACAAGTGCAAAACTATGTCCATTTGCCTAAAGATAAAGATCAGCACAAGATTACCAGACCTGTTGTTATTATAAATGAGAAAGGAAAGCAGAAGATGGTGGGTGACCAAGCAAGCAAACCAGTAACAATACCAGGGCTCCCACCACCTGATTCAAATAAGGACACTGAAATGGAGAGAAGGAGAAAAGAAGATGATAACCTTGCAAGAGAACTAGACAGAGCTGAGGTTGACACCACCATTGCAGAAAAGAAGAGGAAGATCCAATTTTTATGGGCTTCTTCAGCTAATGCTCTTGGCCCATCTGCTACTGAACTAGGTATGCCATCTATGACTACTACTTTTCCACTTAGTAATGCTACTAGTTCTATTCCTTCTTCATCTGCTAGGATAGGTGCACATCCTAGACAGCAGTCAAATGCACAGATAAATGTAGATGCTAATGTTGATCCTAGGGTTAACACTAGTTTGAGCTTTCAAAGAAGACCTATGCAACTAGAAGGCTATAGAAAAATAAGTTTTGATGGAATTCTTGGCTATCCAAATGCTTTTCCAAATGATGTTAGAGATAAGGTACCTAAGTTTGCTAGTAATAATGCTATTAGTTGTGAATAGCATCTTAGGTTATTTGTTGATATGCTTAATGATTATGAGGTAGAGCATGAGGATGTTGTCATGAAATTGTTTGTTCAATCTCTAATGGAGGATGCTAGAGATTGGTTTAAGAGGCTTCCTGATAAGTGTATTGATACTTGGGACTCTTTTGAGAAATGTTTCAAAGAGAAGTATGGTGATAGGCCTAATGCTAGCTTCATGTTGAATGAATTCAATACCATAAGCAAAAATTAGAATGAGTCTGTAGCTGAGTTCAACATGAGATTTCAGAAGGGTATGCACAAGTTGTTCCAAGTCATGCGGTTGAATGACAATGTCTTTCTAACTACATACTTCAATGCATTTGATGGGAAGATGGGATATTTATTGAGGGATAAAGAACCAAGAACTCTTAGGGATGCTTTTAGGATTGCTATCAATATTGAGAACAACTTGAAAATATCAGGAAAGTTGGGTGGAAAGAGAGATGACCCAAAGTTGTTTGGGGATAGGAAATACAAAAAAGAAAATGATAAGAGTTTTGTATCTAGGAGGTAGGAAGAAGATAAGTTGGATAAGGTGCTTAATGCATTGAAGGATTTGAAGGCACCTACAAATAGGAACATCATTGCTCCTACCAATGAGAGGCCTCGGTTCAATAATAATTTTAGTAAGCAGAATAGACTCCAGAATTACCCCTACAACACCCAATGGAAGGACAGCAAGCCTATTGTCCCTGCTACAAGAGGAAACAATGACAGAGGTGTCCCTAACCCTCTACATAAAGCTTCAATAAATGTCATGGAAAATGTACCATGGTGTGTTGCATGCCAGTCCCCTCATTCTACAGAGCATTATGTGGTTGCACAATCTATGGTTGCAAATCAAGATTGTGGTGATGAGGAGATAGAACAAGAAGAGGAACAAGATGATGTTGGTTGCAACATGGCTTCTTCATGTCTAGGATATGAAGATGACTTTGATTTTGATGAAGAGGTAGACATGAATGTGAAGAGACATAATCAAGCCCTTTTTCATCAAGAGATTTTTTCTAATGGTGAATGTGTTGATCAGAAAACATATAACGTGAACTCTTCTCCCAAGCTAGTAAATTTGAGAATACCTTCTAGAGAAGAGATGGAGAGGATTACTACATAAATGATTTCCCAGGTGAAAACTAGAGGCATGGTGGCAAGGAACATAAATGATAAAGCTGCAGGAATATTTATAAAGAGTACCAACTCTGGAGAACCTAATGAGAACAAATCAAAGGCTGATCACATGGTGAAATTAAAGAATGCAAAAGGTAAGCATTGTGAGCCTAAGGGAGTTGGAATTGAAATGGTCTCTAATGAGATTGAGAAGCCAGTTAACACAATGGCTAAGGTTGAAAAAATGAAGGTGGTCGATACACCTAGTATGTCAGACAAGCAAAAAGATGTTAAGGCGATGCAGATTGAGATTCCTACTTCTACCCATGTTGACATGTTATCTGTATTGTCACAAATTACAGTTAAGGTTCCATTGTTAGAATTTTTGAGGATCCCTGAACATAAAGATAAGGCTATTGCATGGGTTGGTAATACTCACAAAAATGATAGTTCATGCAATGGATCTTAGGATAAAGCTTTGAAGGATGTTGCTGCTCAAGGAATTGTGTCTTAAATTCCTCCAATATATTTGGATAGTTCTGTCAATGCTAGCCTTGAAAATATTGACCCATTCTTCTTAAGTGTTCTTGTGAATGGGATGAAATTAAGAAATTATATGATTGATAGTGGTGCCTCTAATATTGTCATGTCATTCAAAATCATGGAGAGGTTGGGCCTTAAAGTTGATACAGTGTAGGGTGGGTGTTGTACAATGGATCAGAGGGAGGTACCAATTATTGGGACTATCAATGCAATGCCATATAGGTTGGCAGCATATCCAGAGAAAGAGCTAACAATGAGTGTTTTGGTGGTGGATATTCACCCTCATTATGGGATGTTGCTATCTAGAAGATGGAGTGCTGCCATGGGTGGAAGTTTACAGTGTGATTTGTCCTAAGAAACTTTCAAGATTCATGATCAGTTTGTCAAGATTAAACAAGAGCCTAGAGTATGCCACATGATTGAGAGAAACATAGATAATGAAACTACATGTTTTTTGGATACTGATTTAAATGCTTTAGGGCAGAGATCCTTGTATTTGACAATGAGCTTGTTTTGTCACCTATTTCTACTGAGGTAGGTGCTAACTCTGTGAAGGGTGATTTGTGAGTCATGTACTTTGATGGTGAAAACTGCAAAGATGGTGCAGGAGCAGGTATTTTACTTATTTCTCCTGATGGAAACACCTACAAGTTCTCTTTCACATTGAATTTCTTTTGTACCAACAATATAGCAGAATATGAGGCCTTGTTGTTAGGACTGAGGTTGGCACAAAAGCATGGTATAAAATGCATAAGTGTTATTGGTGATTCTGAGTTGGTGGTGTCCCAAGTCAGGTCAGTATATGCTTCCAAGAATAGAATGTTGAAACAATATAGGAATGTAGTGTGGGATTTGATTGAGCATTTTGATGCCTTCAATATTGAGTGGAAGGATAGGAGTAACAACAAGATGGCCAACTTGTTGGCCAATATTGCAATCAATCCTAATGATGTTACATTCTCTGGTATTTCTAAAGTTGAAATTCAGGCTAGGCCTAGTATACCAGACAATATTGAGAATTGATAATTTTTTGATGATGATAATGATATTTTGAAGTTTATGGATTGTAAGGATCAGTATCATGGTCAGGAACTTGATTGTTCAGCCTTGGTTGAGTCAATAGAAGGAAGGGAGGTTGTCTTAGGCAATGAGGTCATTCAGCTTAGAACTAACAAGGTGGCCAAGGGGCTTGTTGTTTTGGACACTTTCTTTGACAACCAAGATAGAGTTCAAAAGAATATCAAAGGAGAAGATCATACTGATCTTGAAGAGATAAATCTTGGATCACATGAGGCACCTAAGAAAGTATACATTGGTAGAGATATATCTCAAAAGGTAAAGAGACCTTTGGTTAAATTATTGAGGAAATTCAGGCATGTTTTTGCATGGTTGTATGATGACCTAAAGATTTATAGAGAGGATTTATTTCAGCATGTTATTCCATTGAAAGAAGATGCTAAACCTTTCCGGCAAAAACAAAGGCCTATTAATCCTACTTTGGCACCCAAGATGCAAGAAGAATTAATGAAGTAGAGAGATGCTGGCATTATCAAGCCTATAAGGCATTCTTCTTGGGTGTCAAACCTTATTCTTATAAGAAAAAAGAAAGGTGACATCAGGCTTTGTGTGGACTTTAGAAATTTGAACATCAGCTCATTGAAAGATAACTATTGTTTGCCCAATATGGAGGCTATGTTGCAAAGAGTAACCGAATCAGAATTGATGTCAATGATGGATGGTTTCTCTAGCTACAACCAGGTCATTGTTAAGGAATCAGAACAATTCAAGATAGCCTTTACAACACCTTGGGGAACATATGTTTATGTGAGAATGCCTTTTGGTCTCACAAATGCTGGTGCTACTTTTTAGAGGGCAATGGATGTTGCCTTTTCAAATTTCATTAATGATTTCCTTGTTGTGTATCAGGATGATTTAACTACTTATTCCAAGAAGGAAGAGGACCATTGTGTTCATTTAGAGAAAATATTTATGAGGGCCTTGGAATTTGGCATTTCATTAAACCCAAGGAAATGTGCTTTTGGTGTCACAGAAGGTAAGTTGCTTGGCTACTAAGTTGGGAAGAAAGGAGTGAGAATTGACTCTAAGAGGGTAGTAGCCATTGATAAAATTTATAGGCCAAAGAATGTTAAAGGGATTCAGTCCTTCTTTGGTTAGGTCAATTTTCTAAGGAGGTTTGTGACAAACTTTGCAGAGGTTACTAGACCTATTTCCAAGATGTTGAAGAAGGGATCTATAATCAATTAGGAGGGTGAGCCTGATGAGGCTTTCAGGAATATCAAGCAAGCTATCAAAGATGCACCAGTGCTAAAGGCACTTGATTATAGTATCCCAATGCATATCTTTTCTTTTGCATCTTTTCATACTATTTCTATAGCTTTGTTACAAAAGAATAAGGATGTTTTTGAGCAGCCTATTTCATTTTTCAGTAAATCTTTGCAAGCTACAGAATTGAAATGTGATATAAATGAAAAACAAGCTTATGCACTTATGAAGGCAATCAAGGCCTTTAGATGTTACTTGATGGGAGCAGTTGTGATTTCTTTTGTGCCAAGTGCAGCTGTGAAGGACATTTTCTCACAACAAGAGGTGTCTGGAAGAAGATGACGATAGATCAATAGGATCCAGGAATTCAATGTTGAGATCCAGATCACTAAATTGGTTAGAGGACAAGGATTGGCAAAGTTGATGGCCCAATCCAATCTAGATGCAAACCAGGTAAATCATTCTGAAATTGATTATACATGTGATATGGATGATTGTATTTGGTATCAGGATATTATTTACTATTTGAGAAACATCAGGTGTCTAGACAGTATGAATGATAGTCAAAAGAGGACGTTGAAGTTACAGGCCATCAAGTATGTAATTGTGAAATTCAAGTTGTATAGAAAAAATTTGGATTGCATACTATTGAAATGTGTAGATGAGAATCAGGCTAATGAGTTGTTGAAGGAGATGCATGAGGGAGTTTTTGGTGGACATTATATGGGTAAAACAACTACTCATAAGATCTTGAGAGCAGGATTTTGGTGGCCCACAATCTTCAAGGATGCAGAATAGTTAGTAAGGAGATGTGATGCTTGTCAAAGGTTCTCTGGTAAGCTTAAAATTTTAGGTAATGTACCATTAAAACTAGTAGAAGTTCAGGCTCCTTTCCAACAATGGGGAATTGATTTCATAGGGGAGATACTAAACAAGTCAAGTGGAGGATCTTCATGGATCTTAGTTGCCACTGATTACTTTACAAAGTGGGTAGAAGCTGTACCTACAAGAAATGCAAATAGCAGGGTGGTATTGACTTTCTGATGAATAATATTGTTACAAGGTTTGGGTGCCCTAAGAGGATAGTGAGTGATAATGCTATGTGCTTCAGGTCTGCTGAATATAAGTACTTTTGCAGAGGTTTGGGAATTCAGATTTCTAATTCCTCACCTTATCATCTGGAAGGAAATGGTTAGGCATAATCTACTAATAAGAGCTTGATTAAAATCTTGAAGAGGATTCTAGAGAAGAATAAAAGGGCATGGAGTTCAAAGTTGACATTAGCTCTATGGGCTGATAGGGTAACTGTGAAGAGGGCAATTGGTTGTACACCATTTGACCTGGTATATGGAATTCATGCAAGAATGCCTCAGAATAATTTGTTGGAGATGTACAAGTTTGTGCAGTTGTATGATGATGACATTGATGATGAGATGTAGTTGAGAATTAAGGACCTCGTTAAGCTAGATGAAACCAGAAGGAAATTAGTTGCAAGGAAAGCCAGATAGTAGTTGCAAGTTAAGAATCTATATGATAAAAAGACTGTTGATAGAAAGTTTGAGCCTGGTGATTTGGTGTTAGTTTGGAATGCCAGATTGGAGGATAAGGGGAAGCATGGTAAATTTGATCCCATTTGGTTAGGGCCATATCTAATTCATGAGAAATAGGGCCAAACTTCTTACATCATCAAGGATTTTGATGGTGATCTTCGGGAGTTGCCAGTTCATGGACAATTCTTGAAGCAGTACTTTGTTTGAGGTACTCTATTTTCCATGAACAGTAGTTAGGATTGTACATCTTGTAAATTCTTGTATATAGGTTGCTTTCCGCTGCCCTATTTTTCCCTGGTCTGTCAGTTTTTAATCCTGTTGCTTTGTCTTGCCCTACTTGTTCCTTGCTCTCTACAATTTTGTCCTGTGGGATGGTCTGCTTTTACCAGGGATTCTAAGTCCTTGCTATGCCTGCAGGAGGCATACATCCCTAGACAGAGCCATTGTTAGGCCTTTTTTCTATGATTGTAAAATCTTGTGACATTGGCCTATTCCATGCAATGTTTTTGTTTTGCTATCCTGCCGTGCCTGCAGTCTCAGTCTTGACTTGCGATGAAAATCCACCTAGTTTTATGGTGTGTGCTCCTACCTTGTGCTCTTTGTGTGTCACCTTGCTTCAGCCCAAGTCATGTTTGCTAATGTGCAAAACCCAGTAAGATTTTTGAGTTTCAAGGTCCACGGGAAGCATTTTTAAAGTTCTACCTTAGTGTTGAAAACCCATAGTGTTTTTGAAAACCCGTGATGTTTTCAGCTTCCTTGCTATCTTTTGGTCTATTGAAAATTCCTATGTGTTTTTGATCTTTTTCTGAAAACCTACATTTTTTTCAACCTTTTGCCTTCAAGCTTTGTGCACTTGTCTTATGGTGCTGAAAATTTTGTGTGTTTTTGATGTTTCCTCAACTACAAAAGCCCGATGTGGATGGTGGGTCCAGGCTCCTCCTGATTGGCTGTCGCATGGCTGCATGTCAAACTTTTCTGACATGCGATCATGTGACCACTTGCCACTTGACTGTGTAGGTCCTAGTTCTTGTTCAGCTACCTGGTAGTTTGCTTTGCATTAGTGCATAGGTACAATGGATGGTGGGGCCGAGTCTTTGCAGGGTGTTAGTCACGCTTTCTCCAAGTCTTTGAGTGGTTACTTTTTCTATCTAGTGACCTGGCGACTATGTAGTCATGTGGTCTCTTCATGCCTGGTGGTTAGCCCTTAACATCTGGTACTTTGGTTGGTGGTTAGTCACGTAGTCGCTGAATGCTTGGTGGTTTGTATCTTCTTATGCTTCCATCATGGTTAAAGTTTAGACAAGATCGATGGTTGCCAAAAGTTCACATGGTGAAGATGCACAAGGTTTATTTCTTGCACTTTGATGACAATCATCCCATCCTCCAAAAGGATGAGTCTTCTTTGGTGTGGTCCCAAAGGTGGACATGTGGCAGCTTGTGATTGGCTATCACATGGTCGCATATCCCAATTTTTGGCTATGTGATCATGCGACTGATTGACACATGTCCATGGCAATGTGTTGGTCTATGTTAGAGGGGCCCGCATTAGAAGCCTTTTAATCAATAGTCGGCATATAATTTCAAGGAATATTCTTAGCCTTTGGGATCATGCGCCATCCGTCAATTTTATTCCATCTTGCCAGGTTGTCTATTGTCTACAGTGGGTCTGGTGTGACATGTCCGTGCAAGTGGACATTTCTTATTGGTCGACCTGGATGTGCTCAGAAGTGGGGCCATTTTCGGAGGGGTCTGTGATGAGGATGGATCCTAAGGATAGCATAAGTTCTCATGGGATTTGTCAGAGCCATGAGATCTTATGCCAGCCATTCATTTTCAAAGGCTCGTGGAAGGTGGGTCCGATACTTAGGGGCAGGCGGTGGTTGCAGTGTTGGTGGGTTGTCGCATGATTGTGTAGCCCATCTATGTGCTATGTGATCATGCAAAAACTATTGAGATATCGTAGTTGTGGAGTTAGCTCATGGTGCCTGGATGAGTTAGAGTTGCGAAGCTTGGGAAAGATAAGGATCTAACAGCTATGACTTAAAGATGATCCCAGTTTAAATGAGGACCGCTGATGTGTTTCTAGTGCCATGAAGGTGACCGTTGGGATTTTGAATTCAAATTTCCTGAGGGTTTCCAGCAACTAGAAAAGAGTGGTTTTCAATGCTCTCTCGACATTTTTTTATTTGGTTGGTGGCACCGGTTGTTGCAAAGTGGTCTAGGGGCTCTATAGTCATTTGTAGAGGTGATTTTGTACCTAGTGCCATGGGGTTTTGAGCTTGAGGAACTGTTTACAGGTAATGATTAGACTAATTTTAATGGCATTCCTAGTGTACTGTGCTGAGCTTGTAGATTTTCATGATTGTTGATCTGCTAGAGATTTGTTTTCTCTAGGCTGCTTGTGTTTCCCACCTTGGTAATAACTTTTAGACCATTTCTAGCAGGTTGGGTGGTTGAATCCCTAACCCTAGTCATCCATAGCTTGTTGCAAATTTTCAAGATGACTAGGGGCTATAAGTTGCAAAATTTTGGATTTTGCAAGGGTTCCAAAATCTTGTTGCTTTTGGTCCCTGGTTTTTTACTGTAATACACTGATAGAGGTCTGATTTGGTGTCTTTTTCTCAGCTTTGTGTCATGCTAATTATATGCTGATTCTAGATTTGTTAATGAAAACATTCTTGAATCCTAATCTGGTATCTTGTGTATGTCTTCTTGCTTGTCTCTGAGCTCATATATGTTAATGTCACAATGTGTGTTAATGTATGGTAAACAAAGAGTACTTTGAATTCATCTCTTAGTTTCTAACAAAGTTAGGATTAAAGCCTTTTAGGTGAATTCAGTGAGTTTGCAGCTAGGTATAGAATTTGATGTCCTTGTGCTTGAGGGAAAGGGGTAATAGGCAAAGCACTTACTCTAGTTTCCATTGTGTTTGACTTAAGGTATTTAGTTGAGGTATACAGTTGGGTGACTCTTAGCCCTAGGATAAGGCACCGGTCCCTTGTCTTGAAGTCATGGTTAACGACCACACAAACCTGAACATTCATTTGATAAACCTTTATAGATTTGTGTTGAGCATTGTATACATCATTTTGAGACTCCTTTGAGAAGTGATTCAAGGGTACACCTGCCTGAGCATTGAGGCTCAAAGAGTAGAAGGATCTTTTGATCCTTGTCAGTTGGCCCTCTTCCTTGTGGACTTTGGAGTGGTGATAGAGTCAGGATTTTATTCTTATTATCCATCAAAGTGTAAATCTACAAGTTGAAGATCAAAGGGAATAATCCACAACCAACACTGCCATCTGTGCTTACATGGCAATGGACCCCCTCATTTGAAAAGGCTATGTTATAAAGGAGAATCAACGGTCGTTCTAAGATTGCAAGCCTTTGACAAAAACCTTGCAAACTTATGAACTATAGGATTAAGATGGTGTCAGAGCCAGGCCCAGGAAACAATAAAGGTCGAAAAGATTAGAAAATATAAAGCCCTGGGACCTAGGAAATATTAAAGCTGCTAGGGGTCAGAGACTTAGGAAAAATCAAAAGACATGACCCCACAGGGTGAAAAAATATTAAAGCACATGTGCTAAAGGGATTTTAAGTGGCCCAAAAAACTAACATTAAAATAGAATAGGGCCAGGGCAAAACAAAAGGTTTTTCATGCAACGGCTAGATTTTTAAATTTTTGCCCAGGTTTTTAGCCAGAGACATGAAAAGAACTGCAGAGACCAGGGGAAAGATGATGAGGCCATGAAATTTTATACACATGCTAATAGTGACTCTGTCTAGGGATGTATGCCTCCTACAAGCATAGCACGGACTTATAATCACTGGTTAAAGCAGACCATCCCACTATAAAAACTGACAACTAAGAGCAACAGGACCAAAACCCTACAGATGAGGACAAAATAGGATAGGGGCAAGCAACTTATTTATATAATTTAAAACATATACAAACTTAACTGCTATTCATGGAAAACAAAATACCTTCAATTGAAGTATCTCTTCAAGAATTGTCCATGAACTGGCAATTCTTGAATATCACCATTCAGTTCTTTTACAACATATGAATCCTGGCCCCATTTCTCATGAATTAGATATGGCCCTAGCTAGATGGGATCAAACTTACTATGCTTTCCTTTATCCTCCAGTCTGGCATTCCAAATTAACACCAATTCATCGGGCTCAAACTTTCTTTCAACAGTTCTCTTGTCATACAAATTCTTAACTTGTAACTGCAATTTGGCATTTTTTGAAGTTGATTCTCTTCTAGTTTCATCCAGCCTAATGAGGTCCTCAATCCTCAACTACATCTCATTATCTATATCATCATCATCATATAATTGCACAAATTTATACATTTCTAGCAAATTATTTTGTGTCATTCTTGCATGTATTCCATATACTAGGTCAAAGGGTGCACAAACAATTGCCATTTTCACAGTCACCCTATCAGCCCATAGAGCTAATGGTAGTTTTGAATTCCATGCCCTCTTATTCTTTTCAAGAATCCTCTTTAGGATTGTAATCAAACTCTTATTAGTAGATTCTGCTTGACCATTTCCTAGTGGATGATAAGGTGAGGAATAAGAAATCTGAATTCCTAAACCTTTGCAAAAGTCCTTATATTCAGTAGACCTGAAACACATTGCATTATCACTAACTATCCTCTTAGGGAAACCAAACCTTGTGACAATATTATTCAATGAGAAATCAGTCACCACCTTACTAGTTGAATTTCTTGTAGGTATAGCCTCTACCCACTTTGTAAAATAATTAGTGGCAACTAAGATCCAAGAGTGTCCTCCACTTGACTTGTTTGGTATCTCCCCTATGAAATCAATTCCCCATTTTTGGAAAGGAGCCTGGACTTCAACGGGCCTTAATGGAACATTACCTAAAAATTTAAGCTTACTAGAGAACCTTTGACAAGCATCACACCTCCTTACCAACTATTCTATATCCTTGAAGATTATGGGCTACTAGAATCCTACTCTCAAGATTTTATAAGTAGTTGTTGTACCCATGTAATGTCCACCATAAACTCCCTCATGCATTTCTTTTAACAACTTGTTAGCTTGATTCTCATCCACACATTTCAAAAGTATGCAATCTAAATTCTTTCTATACAATTTACATTTCACAATTACATACTTGATGGCCTGTAATTTCATTGTCCTCTTCTTATTGTCATCCATGTCTACTGGACATTTCATGTTTCTCAAGTAATAGATGATATCTTGATACCAAAAACAATCATCCATATCACATGTATAATCGATTTTAGAATGATTTACTTCATTAGCATCAAGACTGGATTGGGCAATCAGTTTTGCCAATCCCTGTCCTCCAGCCAACTTGGTAATCTGGACATCAACATTAAATTCTTGGATCCTATTGATCCATCTACATCTTCTTCCAGATAGCTCTTGCTGTGAGAAAATATCCTTTATAGCTACACTTGGCACAAAAGCAATCACAACTACACCCATCAAGTAACACCTAAAAGCCTTGACTACCTTCACAAGTGCATATGCTTATTTCTCATTTATGTCATACTTCAATTCAGTAGCCTGCAAGGATTTACTGAAGAATGCAATAGGCTACTCAAAACCATCCTTATTCTTTTGTAACAAAACTACAACAATAGTGTGAAAAGATGCAAAGGAAAATATGTGCATTGGGACATTATAATCAGGTGCCTTAAGCATTGGTGCATCTTTAATAGCTTGCTTGATATTCTTGAAAGCTTCATCAGGCTCACCTTCCCATGTAATAGTAGATCCCTTCTTTAACATCTTGGATATAGGTTTAGTGACCTCAGCAAAGTTTGTTACAAATCTTCTCAAGAAGTTTACCTGACCAAAGAAGGACCGAATTCCTTTAATATTCTTCGGCCTCTGAATCTTATCAATAGCTGCCACCCTTTCAGGATCAATCCTAACTCCTTGCTTCCCCACTAAGTGGCCAAGCAACTTACCTTCAGTGACACCAAATGCACATTTCCTTGGGTTTAATGAAATGCCATACTCCAAGGCATTCACAAATATTTTCTCTAAATGAGTACAATGGTCTTCTTCCTTCTTGGAATAAGCAGTTAAATCATCTTGATAGACAACAAGGAAATCATTAATAACATCTAAAAAGGAAACATCCATTGCCCTCTAAAAAGTAGCACTAGCATTTGTGAGACCAAAAGGCATTCTCACATAAACATATGTCCCCCAAGGTGTTGTAAAATTTGTCTTGAATTGCTCTGATTCATTGACAATTACCTGATTATAACTAGAGAAACCATCCATCATAGACATTATTTCTGATCTGGTTACTCTCTGCAACATAGCTTCCATATTGGGTAGACAATAGTTATCCTTTAATGAGCTGATGTTCAAATTCCTGAAGTCCACACAAAGCCTGATGTCACCATTTTTCTTTCTCATAGGAACAAGGTTTGACACCCAAGAAGAATGCCTTATAGGCTTGATAATGCCAGCATCTCTTAACTTCATTAACTATTCTTGCATCTTAGGTGCCAAAGTGGGATTTATAGGCCTTTGTTTTTGCAGAAAGGTTTAGCATCTCCCTTCAAAGGAATGATATGCTGAAACAAGTCTTCTCTATAAACCTTTAGGTCATCATATGACCATGCAAAAACATGCTTGAATTTTCTCAATAACTCAATCAAAGATTTTCTCTTATTGTGAGACATGTCTCTACCAATATACCTTCTTAGGTGCCTCATGTGTTCCAAGATTTATCTCCTCTAGATCAACATGATCTTCTCTTTTGATATTCTTTTGAACTCTATCCTGGTTATCAAAGATAGTTTCCAAAACAACAAGCCCCTTGGGAACCTTGTTAGTTTTAAGTTGAATGACCTCATTTCCAAAGACAACCTCTTTTCCTTCTATAGACTCAACCAAAGCTGAATAATCAAATTCCTGACGATGATACTGATCTTCACAGCTCATAAACTTTAAGATATCATTATCATCATCAAAAACTTGCCAATTTTTAATATTGTTTGGTACACTAGGCCTAGACTGAATTTCAACTTTAGAGATACCAGTAAATGTAATATCACTGGGATTGATTGCTATATTGGCTAACAAATCAGCCATCTTATTATTTCTCCTATCCTTCCATTCAATATTGAAGGCATCAAAATGTTCAATCAAATCCCAAACTGCATTCCTATATTGTTTTAACCTCTTGTTCTTGGTAGCATATACTGACCTGGCTTGGGACACCACGACTCAGAATGACCAACAACACTTAAGTGCTTAATACCATGCTTTTGTGCCAACCTCAGTCCTAATAACAATGCCTCATATTCTACTATATTATTGGTACAAAATAAATTCAATGTGAAAGAAAATTTGTATGTGTTTCCATTAGGAGAAATAAGTAAAATACTTTCTCCTGCTCCATCCTTACAATTTGCACCATCAAAGTACATTACCCACAAATCACCCTTCATAGAATTAACACTTACCTCAACTAAGATAGGTGAAAAAATAGGTTCCTTATCAAGTACAGGGATCTCTTCCCTAAAAGCATTAATATCAGTATGCACAAAACATCTAGTTTCATTATCAATGCTTCTCTCAATCATGTGGCATAATCTTGGTTCTCACTCAATCTTCACAAACTGATCATTAATCTTGAAAGTGGCATAGGATAGATCACACTGTAAACTTCCACCCATAGCAACACTCCACCTTTTAGATAGAAGCATCCCATAATGAGGAGGGATGTCGACCACCAAAACACTCATTTTTAACTCTTTCTCTAGATATGCTACTAGCCTATATGGCATTGCATTGATAGTCCCAATGACTGGTACCTCCCTCTGATCCATTGCACAACATCTTCCTTGAACTATATCAACTTTAAGGGCCAATTTTTCCATAATCTTAAAAGGCATGACATTATTAGAAGAACCAATATCAATCATACAATTTCTTAATTTCATTCCATTCACAAGGACACTCAAAAAGAATGGATGAATGTTTTCAAGGCTAGCATTGATAGAACTATCCAAATATATAGGAGGAATTTGAGACATAATTTCCTGAGCAGCAACACTTTTCAAAGCTTTATCTTGAGATCCATTGCAAGCAACATCATTTTTATGAACATTATCTACCCATGCACTAGCTCTATCTTTGTGTTAAGGTATCCTCAATAATTCTGACAATGGAACCTTAACTATAATTTGGGACAATACAGATAACATATCAATAGGAGGAGAGTGAGGAATCTCAATCTGCATAGCCTTAGTATCCTTTTGCTTATCTAATACATTAGGTATATTGGCCACCCTCATTTTTTCATTCTTATCCATTGTGTTAACTATCTTCTCAATCTCACTAGAAAATCTTTCAACCCCAACTCCCTTAGGCTCACAATTCTTACCTTTTACATTCTTGAATTTCACCATGTGATCACCTTTCGATTTGTTCTCACTAGGCTCTTTGGAATTAGTACTTTTTATAAACATTCCTGTAGCTTTTCCATTTGTATCCCTTGCCACCATGCCCCTAGTTTGCACTTGGGAAATCATTTCTACAGTAATCCTATCCATCTCTTCTCTAGAAGGTCTTCTTAAATTTACTGGCTCAGAAGAAGAGTTCATGTTACATGTCTTCTTATAAATGTCTTCACTATCAAAAAAACCCTCTTGATGAAAAAGTACCTGATTGTGTCTCTTCACATTTACATCTACTTCTTCATCAAAATTAGAATCATCTTCATATCCTAGACATGAAGTAGCCATGTTGCATCCAACATCATCTTCATCTTCTTCTTGACCTATCTCCTCACTGCCACAATCTTGATTTGCAGCCATAGAATGTGCAACCACATAATGCTCTGCAGAATGAGGGGACTGGCATGCAACACACCAAGGTATGTCCTCCATGACATTTATTGAAGCCTTTTGCAGAGGGTCAGGGACACCTCTATCATTATTTCCTCTTACAACAGGGACAACAGGCTTGCCATCCTTCCATTGGGTGTTGTAGGGGTAGTTCTGCAATCTATTCTACTTATTGAAATTATTGTTGAACTAAGACCTTTCATTGGTAGGAGCACTGATGTTCCTATTTGTAGGTGCCTTCAAATCCTTCAATGCATTGAGCACCTTATCCAAATTTTCTTCTTCTTGCCTCCTAGTTCCAACATTCCTATCATTTTCTTTTTTGTATTTCTTGTCCCCAAACAACTTAGGGTCATCTCCTTTCCCACCCAATTTCTCTGATATCTTCATATTGTTCTCAATGTTGAAAAAAATCCTAAAAGCATCTCTAAGGGTTCTTGGTTCCTTTTCCCTCAATAAATAACCCATCTTTCCATCAAATGCATTGAAGTATGTAGTTAGACAAACATTGTCATCTAACTGCATAACTTGAAACAACTTATGCATACCCTTCTGAAATCTCATATTGAACTCAGCTGTAGACTCATTCTAATTTTTCCTTATGGTATTGAATTCATTCAACATGAAACTAGCATTAGGCCTATCACTATACTGCTCTTTAAAACATCTCTCAAAAGAATCCCAAGTATCAATATATTTATCAGGAAGTTTCTTAAACCAATCTCTAGCATCCTCCATTAGAGATTGAACAAATAATTTCATGACTACATCCTCATGCTCTACCTCATAATCATTAAGCATATCACCAAATAACCTAAGATGCTCCTCACAACTAATAGCATTATTACCAGAAAACTTAGGTACCATATCCCTTATATCATTTGGAAAAGTATTCGGGTAGCCTAGTATCCCATCAAAACTAATTTGCCTATAGCCTTCTAGTTACATAGGTCTTCTTTGAAATCCTAAACTAGTGTTCCCACTAGAATTATTATTTTTATCTACATTCCCATCCACTTGCACATTTGACTATCTATTAGGATCAACAAATGATTTGGTAGATACATTAGGAATTAGATTACTAGTAGTAGCATTGCTAAGTGGAATAGTAGTGTTCATAGATGGCATACCTAGTTTAGTAGTAGAAGGGCCATGAACATTAGTTGATGAAGCCTTCAAGAACTAGATCTTTCTTCTTTTCTCTGCAATAGCAACATCAACTTTAGCTCTTTCCAACTCTTGAGCAAGAGCTTCATCCTCTTTTCTTTTTCTTTCTATCTCTCTCTCCCTATTTGATTTAGGTGGTGGGACCCCTGGTATTGTCACTGGTTTGCTTATTTGGACACCCACCATCTTCTGCTTTCCTTTTTCATTAATAACTATAGTAGGCCTAGTGATCTCATGTCCATTCCCACCCTTAGGCAATGGAGCATAATTTTGCACTTGTCTGATCACAGGGCCCTCTTCATCAAACTCATGGTCTTGCAACAAGCATTCCCGATCACTTCTTAGACCTTCAAGATCACCAAAAAAATCATGGTACAACACCCTAGGAGCAAAAGCAAGCATCTTATTTCTCTTCTTCATTTCATTAATTTTTCTTAAAAGAGACTACCTCTCCATTAGAGTGTTTACTATTTTAGCCTCTCTCCTCTTGTAACCTTTTGTATATGGCATCCTACTCTGCCAACTACAACCTAAGTGTATTTAGGTCATGTGGATCTATCATGTTGTCTTTAGAGCTTGATGATACTTCCACATCAGTAGGGTGCTGATGTGGGAAATGCACTTGCCTTGGTTCCATGGGCTGCCTTCTAAAATTATCATCATCCTGAGCTGCAGGCAATGAACCCTTGTCTTGAAATATAGCCTCTGGGGTATCATAAAATTTATCTTCAGAGTGAACACCACCTGATCTAGAAACTTTTTCCTATGAACCTTCCTCATTTGAGGAAACATGTGGTGTTCTACCTCTGGTATTTCTTTGTTCTCTTATGGGAGCATTAGTAGAATGACCATTCCTCCTGATCCAACTCTTCTTCTCCTATCTAGGTAATTGTTCTAGAGTGACCTCCAGATTTTTTCTGACAAAGGACCTAGTAGTATTCCTCCTTTTGTCCATGATTTCTAGTCTATAACACTGGTTCTAACCCTTTTGAGTCACCACCCACCAAAGTGGGAAATATTTTAGTTAAATACAATATGAAAACAAGAGTGCACTTTGCAAACTTTTATCTGTAGACTCTCCCCAGTAGAGTCACCATTTTGTTGGGAGTTGCCTTTGATCTTCAACTTGTAGATTTATACTTTGATGGATAACTTTAATGATACTATGACTCTATTACCACTCCAAAGTCTACAAGGAAGAGGGCCCATTAACAAGGATCAAAAAGATCCTCCTACACTTTGGGCCAAGATGCTCAAGTGGGTGTAACCATGACTCACTTCTCCAAAGGAGTCTCAAAACAACATTCAACTATGTCCTTTATTTACTAACTGAAAGATATTATTATTTATATGTGTGTGTGTGTGTATGATTGATGATGATGGACTGCTTCCAAAGAATAGATCAGTGAATTAACCCAGGGCAAAGAGTCACTTGATAACATATATCAACTAAGACCTTAACTCAAACACAAATGAACTCAGAGTAAGTGCTTTTCTTATTACTCCCCTCACTCCCAAACTTGATCATCAAATTCCAATCCAAAAATGAACCCACTGAAATCACCCTAAAGGCTTTAATCCCAACTTTGTTAGGAACTCCAAGCTGATCTCACAATACTCTTTGTTTACCATATGCTAATCCACCTTATGACATTAACATATATGATTTCACAATCAAAACAAGAAGAAAATCATCAATTTGAGATAGGAATTTAGATGTATTCTTATTAACTTCAAAATCAATACATGACCAAAATGACAAATGCTAGGAACAAAACACAAAATCCAAGCTCTCCTTGTTTAGTATAATACCATCAACAACAACTAATATAGAAAAACCTCTACAATATATACCCCCCTAGTCATCTTGAAATCCCAAATTAGGATGCAACAAGCTTCGGATGACTAGGGTTAGGGTTTCACCCACTAAAACAACCAAATTAGTAAAAAATTAAATGCAGGGGAAGAAACCTAGGCAATCAGGAGAGAACAAATCTTGGAGCGATCCTCAATCATGACAATTTCACCGAGAAGGTACTGAGAACCATGAAAATGCCTAATTTGTCAACCTATTCGGTCATCTGAAAACACACCTTGAGCACAAAACCATACTTCCCCTAGTACACAAACATCATGCCACTAACCACAGAGACCCTCAGATTAGTCGACAACAACCAGCACCACCAAACCAATCAAAATCAGCTCCAAAAACCATAAATTTTGGTACTGCCTGTCACTGAAAACCCTCTCAAAATTTGAATTCAAACTGCAACAGTCATTTCCAAGGTGCCAAGAGTAGATCAGCAGCCTATATTCAAAAATTGATTAACTTTAAGTCCTAACCATCAGATATTCATGTTTCACAGGCTTTATGTCTTAACTCAACTGCTACGCTTAGGTTTACCTCTAGCGAACACGCGACAAAGAATTTCTTTATTCACGAAATGAAAAACTAACTCACCACTTAACCCCATGAACTAGAGAACAAAGGAAAACAAACTTACCCTGGTTACATTTGGTGAACTGTCGACAAAGGTTTTCGCTAGTTTGCAGAACACCTTTTACCTTTGCCAATTCATTTAGCGATTATGTGAATCCTTTTAAAAATTGTCAGGTGGCTAAACACTTTTATCCAGACTAGCAGACATTTGACCCCCACCTAGGCCCACTTTATGCCACTTTTCACTATGTTATTCACTGCATCTGCTCGGTCATCACTGACACAGGACCCACCCACATAAATCTTTAAATCAGACAACAGACATAAGATCTCATGGCTCTGACACCACCCATTAGAATTTACGCCCATGGTGGATCTTGTCCTCATCACTGACCTTTCTGACAATGTCCCCACCCTTCTTTATCATCCACGTCGACCAATGAGGAGATGCCATTTGTGTACATGTAGCAGTGGACCCACCATATTTTGTCACCTCTGAAAAAGGTAAAATTGATGATTGTCTGAACATCTCATGTGTCTAACACATTCCTTAAGAACTTACATCCATCATCGATTCTCTGTAGATGTTAGGACCCTCTGACAAGCTGAAAACTAGGTCCCACTAGCAGATGGACCCACTGACACCATCATACCACTTGGAAGATCAGACGGATGACACATGATCTCAAGGGCTTGGAAGATTCCATGAGATCATGCACCCACCATCGATCATGAATCTTCTAACTGAGATACCAGGCCTGCCTGACATGTTACATCCAACTCACCACTCTCGACCAATAAAAAGCCACCATCTATGCTTACATGGCAATAGACCCACCCGTTTGAAAAGCCTACGTTATAAAGGAGAATCAACAGTCATCGTAAGATTGCAAGCCTCTGACAAAAGCCTTGTGAACTTATGACAACCGTAGGATTAAGATGGTGTCAGAGCCGGGCCCAAGAAAGAATAAAGGTCAAAAACATTATAAAATATAAAGCGCTGGGACCTAGGAAATATTAAAGCTATCCCGGGTCAGAGACTTAGGAAAAATCAAAGGCATGACCCTGCGGGGTGACAAAATATTAAAGCACATGCGCTAAAGGGATTTTAAGTGGCCCAAAAAAGTAACATTATAATAGAATAGGCCCAGGGTAAAATAAAAGCTTTTTCATGCAATGGCTAGATTTTTAAATTTTTGCCTAGGGTTTTAGCCAGAGACATGAAAAGAACTGTAGAGACCAGGGGAAAGATGATCAGGCCACAAAGTTTTTTTCACGTGCTAACAAATCATAGACTCAATCAGTTTTATAAATACCAGAGTAAAAAATATTGTAAGATGCAAACATTAATCATAGACTCAGTCATTATCAAATAAAAAACACACAAAAAATTACCTTCTATCAAATACAATAAACATCCATTCTATCAAATATAATAAACATTTCAAGGTTCAATTACATAAACGTATTCTTTTGGTATCAAAATGCTACTACTAGAGATAAACAGATGAAGAAGGAAGTGCAATCATGTGACTGGTGACAAGAGACCTAAACAAGCATGAAACCACTTTTTATAAATTTCTGAAGAGTATATATTCTTAGAATGCATCAGTCGATTTGTCAAAAAAATAATATCAATTGTTTAATTTCGAATTCATTAGATTTAATTAATGTATTTATTTTTAAAGAATATGTATGTATAAGTGTACACACACACATAGATATATAATTCTACACATAGACACACAGATATATATATATATATATACATATATATATATATACATATATATATATATGTAGATATATATATATATATATATATATATATATATATATGGAGATATATATATATATATACATATCTATATATATATATATATATATATATGTATATATATATATAGATATATATATATATATATAGATATGTATATATATATATATATAGATATGTATAGATATATATATATATATATATATATGTATATAGATATGTATATATATATATATATATATATATAGATATGTATATATGTATATATATATGTATATATATATGTATATATATATGTATATATATATATATGTATATATATATATATATATATATATATATATATATATATATATATATATATATATATATATATATATATATATATATATATATATCTATATATATATGATGCAGGAGCATCCTGGGTGTAAGAGCAATCTTGCATCACCCAAAAATATTTCTATTTTTGTATTCAATAAGGGCTATTTTGTGCAGAGCTGCTATTTATGGAAAGTTACTATTTTTGGTAATTTTCGTATGTGCTCAGAATGATCTGATTTCTTTCTTGGAGGTTCATTTTGGTCATATAAGTCTGCCAGTAAAGTTTCATGGCTAGATCAGGTGTAGTTTTGAAGATATTGAAGATTTTCGGTATTGGCAGCAGGATACA